>ML106982.1:44417-64716 GCA_003697995.1 Taxidea taxus jeffersonii
GTTGAACCTCTGACCGTGAGGCAGAAGCCTGGTGTGTTAGAAATGGAGAAGAAGACAGCTGGGGCCTCCGAGCAGCCTGGCCCCCAGGCTGCCGAGCCCCCCTCGGCCGGGGAGAACCGCGTGCTGGGATTCGGCATTGTCCTGGAGTCGCCCGCCTCAGATGTAAGTCTGTGTTCTCTGGCTGCTGACACTAAGCTGACGCCACTTGCAGGAAGTTTATGGCATGTTGTGCGTGTTCCCCATAGCTGGCTCCTCGCCAGGACACCAGAGAAACCTGCAAAAGACGTGTGGGAAGGAGGAAAGGAAGACTATCAATAATTTCCTTGCCTAGAATTTTCTCTTCCCCAAATCTTCTACTTTTCTTTATTTGAACGTGCCTCCAGCCTTTATCCCTACATGGAGGCTGATGGAGTAAATAATCAGCTCACTAATTTCTTTAACCGTTTTAATTCAGATGTGGCTGTTTTCAATTTCCCCATCACAGAGAGCTAAAGGAACAGAATTAAATCCTTTGTAAATGGGCATAAATGAACAGAACCTTACAGATAAGGTCACACCTTTCTAGAAACACAAACTAATAATAAAGAAAAAGAGCAGTAGTGCTAATTCTATTTTACAGATGCAAGCCACACTGCTAATTAGGTCGCAGTGCCATGCCATTTACTCTGTGTAATGATAGGTTAACGCTCTGCAAAGGTTTTTCTATTTTAATATCATAGCTAGAAAGTTGGTGCAGTCCCAGATGTTGGATGACATCTACGATATCCATCCGACCAGCCATTTTATAGTCCTGTGACCATAAACTCACGTGTTTAAGAATATGCTATCTTTGCAACTGCACATGCTATTCGCGTCTTTATCTAAGTACATGGATGCGAGCCCCATCTTGTTGGGGGAGTTCTTAAAATAAACAAGAGTGAGTGATCTATTATTATCAGTTTGCATAGGATGAGAATCCTGCTGAGAACACCCACGAGCCTATATGGGATTGGAGTTCGGCCCTACCTTTTAAACTTTAAATAAAAAATAATTGCTATTAAAAAAAAAAGTATTCCCTTTTAAATTGCAGTTTGCTAGTATGTATCCACATTGGGTCTTTACTAAAGGGAGGTCACTTTCTTAGACTAGAAAGTCATTTAAACTTTTACCCAGTCCTTAGTGTGAAAGGATTTTCTTGTTTTTGTTTCTGTTTTTTATCTTTGAATGCATGCTAAAATTATGAAACAGTTCTTATCAACTCAAAACTAAACTTCCGAAAAAATCACTAACGATGATAATGTTCTACCCCAGGCCAGTCAGCTGATTTGATTATATCATATGCTTACCACAGCTAAGGCCCCGGTTTTAAAACCCAGATAGATCACATATTTGGAAACAGAGGTGAATTATTCCACGACACAAAGCACACTCCATCTTAAGCAGTTTTCATAAAACTTTTATATTTTTCTTGAACTTTCCAAGAGTTCCTTTCTGATAGACATTAATGTATCAGGAGCCATCATTTGAATTGCTTAACTCATCTCCTAAATGGGTCACTAATTCGTGCTAATAAGTGAACTTCCTCCTTTCTTTATTTTTAAGCTCCAAATATAATTCAGAGGTAAATTGAGGAAGATCTGATAAAAGCCTTATGTACACTAATAAAACAGAATAGAATTTTACCAATATCAGCATAATTTTGTTTATATGCCAAATAAAAATAAATTGCCTTTTATTCATGATTATTTTTGCTAACAAGAGCTGTTAAATTTAACAAAGCACGTTCAGATTTGTCCGTGGAAACTAAGCTAGATGCTGATTATTTTGAATGAAGAATAGCATGCTTCTAAAAGCAAAAAATATATAGAGGTAATTATCTTTACATTATCCAGCTGATATGCCATTCGATTCATCTGTTCAGCAGAAACTGTACCTGCGCCGAGAGGTCTGTGCAATGAATCCCATCAATGGGTGAGGCAGTTCTGTCCCCACAGATGGTGTTCACTGGCATTAATGAGCCAGCTTCCACGGTCGCTGGGCAGGGGAGGGTGTGTGGATTGACTCCCTTAGTTGACAGAACCATCAGTGCAAAGGCATCTAGATTTAGGTGCCCTTCTATTCTTTATTATTTCTTAGTCATGGTCCTTTTAAAATTTGGTGGAAATCCAGAGGAGAAAACAGGAAATACATAATGATCTTGTAGGAATTATTCTATAGAATGAATATGAGAAAATGAAATATAATTGGATTATATATAAGTGGATGGGAATTCTGTATTTGTGGATTTGAAGATGGCCCCAGGAAGTACCCAGCAATGGGAGGATTAGGTCCAGGGCTGTAGGATTGGGCAAGTGGCCCAAGGCTGCTGGAACAGCTGTCCGGCCAGCACTGGTAGTGGATGATGATACAACGGTAGGATGGGGCCAGGTAGTGAAAGCCCGGCTATGCCATGCTGATGCCCTCGACCTTCATCTTGTGGACACTAGGGAGCCATTGCAAGTTTCAAGTAGAGGAATGATCACACCTGTGTCTTAAGAGTGGAGAGTGGCACTGCCTTGTGGATGATAGATGGAGAGAAGATAGAGACAAAGAGACCAGGAGGAAGACAGAGTCGGTCGGGTCTGGGAGGGTCTACATGAGCAGTGAGCCTGCAGAAAGAGAAAGGAGCCACTTAGGAAGTGCCCACACAGAGGACTTGGTGGCTCGGTTGAAAACAACCCCCACATTTCTCTTTTGGATAACCAGGTTAGGCACTTGATTAACTGAGATATAGGGGAGACAAGGGCAGAAGCGGGCCTTCAGCTCCAGATGGGAAGCACAAGTAAGTTTGGATCGCAAAAAGGTCCTTATATGTTTGGAGGGTGGGAGAAAGATTAGAGCTAGAAGCAACAAGAAAAAGACATGTAAAATATGCTTTCATGGCATTGTTAGATGTAAAAATTTACATTAAATTTTTTTTTAGTATATGTGCTGCCGAAGCGAGCACTACATTAAATTTTTTTATTCACTGTGTATTAAGTCCTCTGTTTTGCACCATGACTTTTAGGGTCACCCCAATACAGATTTGCCTAGGGGCCATGCAGGGCCTTGCAGGGAGACCGCCTGTCATCTGAGCAACAACAGTTACCCCTGCTCAGATGTGTAAAAACACTGCACTCTTACCAGAGCCAACGGTACTGACCCTCCGAGTGTTGTAAACACTAAATGATAGAGAGCATGTGCAACTGCCCTCCTGCAGGGCCTGGCACGTAAAAGTACTCAATAAATGTGACTTAGTCTGCAAACAACAAAGCAGCTGCATTTGCATGAAGCACAATATACAAAATAAACTTTGGAAACTTTAGATCTAGGGCTCAGCTTTAATTAGAAACCTCTCTTCACCTTAACTCCCATTTCCTCATTCTTTCCTTGTTACCCCTCTCAGCACCCCTTCCATGGTCTCCAACATAATTTTTTTTTAAGATTTATTTATTTATTTGAAAGAGAGAACAAGCACTTGTGCATGCATGGGAGTGTGGGGAGGGGCACAGAGAGAGGGAGGGAGGGAGGGAGAGAGCACAGGCAGAAGGGGCAGAAGGAGAACGGGAGAGAGAATCTCAAGCAGACTCCCTACCAAGCATGAAGCCCAATGTGGGGCTCGATCTCACAACCCTGAGATCATGACTTGAGCCATGATCAAGAATCAGATGGTTAACCGCCTCAGCCCCGCCAGATGCTCCCTCTTTTATAGAACTTTCTATACTAGTCTATAATTATTTACATGATTTCCCTTCCTTCCAGGAAGGAATGCCAGTTTCTCCAGAGCAGGGGCTATATGATAATGATAGTATTGTGTGCCCCCCTTGGCTCAATAATTTTCTGTTGCTTTCATCCTCACTCTCTGAGGTGTCATTACTGTCCTCGTAGATGAGGACACGGTGGCATATAGTGCTTACGTAGCCTACTCATGGTCCCAGCCAGAAAGGTGGAGCTGGTTCTCACACTCAGGTTTGCGGTTGCCCTTAATCACCGAGTGACACACTTGGGTGTCTGTTCTAGCTCTGTTTCTGTATGTAACCCTCACTCAGTAACCAGTCACAGGACAGTCGTTGTGTGAGGAGAACCAAAAGGTGGGACTAAGGCAGTTCTGTTTACTTGGAAGGTTCTAAGAAGTGAATGGTGAAATCTGAAATCAGGCTGCCTAGGTGAGAAGCTCAGCCAGGTAGCCCTCACCTCAGTTTTCTCTCCATAAAATGGGAATAATAGGAACGCTGACCTCCTAGAACTGGCCTGCCAGAAGACTTAACATGAAGTCATGTATGTGAAGCACTTAGAATAGTTCTTGGTATATTTAAACACTTAATAAATATTGGTTCTTTTTTGAACCATAGTAGTCCTAGCTGAGTATATCATAGGGACAGATCTAAATGTTTGTTAAATAAACTGAAGTGCACATATGAATGAATAAATACACATGAATAAATAGTGTTTATAAAAATAGAGTGGCCAGAAATGTTTCTACATTGGGGAAGGAGTATTTGACCCATTTTAAATTAGCACATTAAATAAAATTCAAGCCTAATTTCCACAGACGTCAAACCAGGAGCCCAAAACCCAAAACTGAATTTCAAATTTAAATACTATATATATACATATATATACATATATATGTATATGTAGTGTACATGTATATGTAGTATATCATAAACATATGATAATTTAAAATTACCATAAGCATATGTATGTTTATGATAATTTTAAATAGTAGAGCACTTTTTTCTCTTTATTGGAATTATTGTGAATACTTTCCAGTAAACCTAGATTATCCAAATTTAAAAGGTATCAGAAGATAAATCTATGGCTACTCATTAACCGAAGATAATTTCATTAATGTTTATGCTAAGTCATTCTTCCAAAAATAAATAATTCAAAATGTATTGCTGCTCTCAACACAAGTAACTTCTGAAATCAGAATCTGGTTTCTTAACACCTTCTTAGCCCAATAAATATGTCACCCACTGGGAACTAGTAAAGCCAATCGGTCAGGTAGGTGACTTTACTCACTGACACACTGAACTCAGGCAGCATATGCTTAAGTAAGGGTGTTCCTGTGCTGACTGTTCGGTTTCAAATCCTGCCTTTGCCCCTTATTAGCTGGATAATCTTAAACCAGTTATCTGGCCTCTCCAAGCCTTAGTTTTTGCATCTGCAAACTGGGGATAATAAAATACTCACTTCGCGGGGTGAGGATAAAAGTTAGAAAAGTCCACTTCACGTGGGTTAGCCTAGGGCCTGGAATATGGGGTAGCGAGTAAATGTTAATGACATCTCCATTTTCCAGGGCATACCTAAATGAAGGAAATAGCTCTTGCCCTCCAAGGAGTGTAGGAGGAAAACACAGAAGCAAGAAGAATGGTGTAATACGATGTAAGGTCTAGTCATGGCAGTCAGAAGATGGCAGAGGAGCCTGCAAGAGCAGAACTGGCCCTCTGTCTGGAAGGTCAAGGACAGGCTCTCTGAGGAGCAGGTGCACCTCAGGAGTTGAGGAAGTTGGAGTTGAAGAAGCAAGAGGGCCGTGGCTAACATCTTACATCCTCAACATTTGGGCTCAAATATCTTTAGCATAAATCAAGCCATGGTGCTTCGAGTCATTAATTTACCACCTGAGGAAGGAAAAAGTCAAAAACATCTCTAAAAGACGTCGGAGTGTCTCATTATGCAAGTGCATGGAGAAATTTCAGGGGGCCAAGTTGTATTGTGTTTTCTGAAGTTAAATGCTTAGTTCTACCAAAAGTTTGTCGAATATGAAAGTCTGTAAAGGCTTGGCCCTTTAATGACTTCTTGTCATTTTCATCCATTTCAACCTTACATATACACTAGTATATAGATGAGCTAGAACTTTTGCCTGAGCATTTTTTACTTACTGCTGACCATTCACCTTGCAATCGAGTCTTGCTATAGTTCATCCAAGGTGGAGACTGCCCCTTCCACACTCAGGCTCCCAGCTCCCAGCTAGACAGGCTGCCGCAGCCCCGCCTTATGATCTGGTATGTTCTCATGGCTACCGAGCTCCCTGCCCATCATGATGGTGTTGCATTTAATAAACAGTAATAGTGGTCCCTGCTACACCTACATGGAGCAGACCCGAGGTAGAAGAAATGATTTCGGTTTTTCAAACCAAACCGAACCAGATCACATTTGTGAGCAAAATAAAATCCACTGTGAGGGGCTTTTGTGTTTTTTTTTTTATTTATTTTCATAAACTAAAGCTCATTTGCCTAGAAATACATCTAATACTGCAAAATAAATACGAAATGAGAATAAAGGATCGTTGTATATGGAAGTATTAGGAGCAGAAAGACTAAATTCACAGTCTTTAAGCAATCTTAAAAAAATTCTGTTACGGGTTTTCAGTCCCAAAATCAGTTCGTTTTATTCCCCAGAATCCTGCCTCTTCATTCATGGGTTTTTTTTGTTTTGTTTTGTTTTGTTTTTTCTTGAGCCGATCTGAAGCTCAACTAGCTAGCCAGCGGAGTATATCAGCTACTGTATGTAATTTACTAACTGGCAATTGAAAATCTGAGATTAATGTCCAGTATGAATATTCATGCAGCTGTTTTTTTCTCCTTTAACCATGGACCACATTTAGCTATTTACATATTATACTATAATTCAGCATTGAAAATACCTTCTGGAAAATAGCCTCTATCAGAATTGTTCCTTCTGTGATTCACTGATATGATCTCTTTAAAATTGCTTTACAAGTGTTTCTTTGGATTGTACAAGGGAATCACATGATACTCTCACTCATAGGGACTGAGGGGGAAATCTTTTAATTTACCTGGGTAGGGGAATCCTCCACCCATACTAGATCCTGCCCCCAACTTCTACTAAGCAAAGGAAGGCCTCCACTGAAGTGCAAGGAGAAACAGGAGAGTTAAGGCCCCCAGGCCTGAGTCCGTGAATATTTTTAAGGGTCATTATAACTACGGGTGGTTTTTGCCTCCAGACTTCCCGGGTAGAGGACCTCCCACCACAAGATAAAGAAAATTCAACGTCTGATATGCTCTTGTCCTAAGTAGCTGCAGTTCCAAAAATGGGCAAGACATCCATGAAAACCCAAATTTATAGCACAAATTCAGACTCCTAACTCTTTTTTTTTTTTTTTTAAGGTTTTTTTATTTACAGACTCCTAACCCTTAAGATGAGGACTCTAAGTGTCATAAATTCCACCCCAATCCCACACTTTGGATGTCCTCCTTTAGAGCTCAAACTACTTCAGTAAACAACAGAATCTGTCAGTTAGTGTATTAGAGACCTGTCTTTGCTTGAATAGTGGAGAGCGATGCTGTCAAAGTCTAGTTTGTAAAATGATACTCATTTGGAATAGTGTGGTTTCTATCACAGCCATCCTTAGTAAGCAAAGAGAGCTCGTTTAAACCAGCAGCAGTAAGCAAAAAGAGGCGATCCAGCGATACAACTGGAGTTTTAACCTGTTTTTAAATATGTGTGCAGAGTTACAGCTCATCACATGGGAGTCCACAGTGATTTTATTTATAAAATGAAGGAAATCAGAAGGTTTCGTAGTGAAATTTCAAGATTTGTTTTCTTCATGTCTCAGAAAATAAAGCGACCCTCTTTTTTGGAGTTTGTTGCTCTGTGGCCCCTTGTAGACATGGCATTGGTGCTCCTTACAAGGAGCTATGGAATCTGCATAAGAGGAAGGGCTGGAGAGCAGGAAGGGGCCACATCAGCTCTTGCTGCCACTGCTCCGACCATAAGTCAGAAAGCTTCCCCCTCTGTACATGGCTCGTAACTGGGCAAGTTCACGTGCCTTGATCTGGTAAGAACACTTCAAAATAACAATCTTTGTCCACCAGTAGAAAGTGGACTAGGAAGCACTGACAGCTTCTGCATTAGGACAGCATCTCAGAAGTCAAGATGCTGTATGATCCGATAGGGAGCCTCCCGGCTCCACAGAAACCTCCAGATACCCAGTTTTAGGAGTCGCAGCAAATGCTAGAAAGAGCAACTTCATCTCTGTCTCCCAAATGCTGCCGTGAGGCCCTCATAAAATGCCATCCTGGCCCCTCCCCAGCCCCGCCCACTCCTCACCCACCAAATGCTCCCTAACGCCCTGAACCTCTCTTGTGGCATTTATCACTTTGTACTTTATATGACAGATATTTATGTACGTATCTCATCTGGGGAGCCTGACCCGAAACTCCTTGCACGTGGAGCTACACATGCAATAAATACGTATTGACTCAGTTCAGTGCCCTCCAAACAGTCTGCACCTCAAGCGAGCACGCGAGCTGCCCCCTGGAAGACAGTGTGCTCAGCCATGGCCTGGCAGGTCCTCAAACATTTTTGAATGAGTGAATTTTGAATGAATTCTTACATAGTGTTTTGTTTATTCTGACAAATACTTATTGGGCAGTGATGGGACATTTAGCACTCTGAGCACAAAAACACACCTATTCTCATGAGAAACACAAACTCCCAACCAAAGAAATGCAATGTGAAAAGTGCTGGAAACATAGTTGCTAGAACAGACAAAGTCTGTGAAGAAAGGAGGGGCTCGCTTTTGCCTGATGGCTAGATTAGGTCCACAGTCCTAAAACCAGGGTCTAGTCCTGCCGGGTGGGTCCTGGGCAGCTTCTGGGAGTCTCGGGTCAGGTGGCTGAGTGTGAAGCAGCCGGTTGATGGTATCAGAATTCAGAATTATATACCCCCTTAGCCCCCCATATAGCTATACGCAGCTGCTTCCGTAAAGCAAATTGGAATTCCTTTTTTTAATGGCTTCTAAATGATATGGGAGCACTTAGCAAAAATCTAAGATCAATTGATTTGGAATACAGTCTGAATGCAGCCATTGATATGCATAGCAAAATTCTGGTTATGAATAAAACTTCATCTTAGATGATGATGGTAAAACTCTCTCCATCTAATTTAATATTCCCACATAAACTCATTCGACAAACATGCATGGACACGCGATGTGGGGCAGGAGTCAGGGTCACAGCCTCTGGCTCCCAGCAACACCCCTACACACCCTTTACCAGCCGCAGGACCCCAAACTCAGCAAACAGTCTGACAGCACTCTTCGAATAACGATGTTTACCAAGCATCCAGGGACCACAAGTTGAAAGGCAAAGTGAAGCAGAAAAATGAGATGACGTGGATAATCCAGTTGAGAATAGCATTTGTTGAGGGCAGAGCCTAAATTTCCCCCATCATCTGAATCATTGACGTCCTCTTTACTCTGACCATAGTGTGCTAGGCATTTTTGAGAAGCACTAGGACCAGCAAAACTAATAATTCCTCTTCACCAGGAGAAAAACGAATCCCAGATCCTCTTGTTTCCAATATGGTTTTAAAAATCAAAAGTAGAGGGGTTGGGAGAGGGTGGTGGGGTTACATTATATGTTTAAATTAAAAAAGCTTAAATAAAAAAAATAAAAAATTAAAAAAAAATCAAAAGTAGTACCAAATTTGCAAAGTGATAAGCATAATGATCCAAGAATCAGCTTTTATAATACATCTTACTTAAGTGAGATTCTCTTTCTTCTTCCTAATGAACATTTACCAATTGCATTTCTTTGTATTAAGGTCATTATTTGAGGAGCACTTGGGTGGCTTAGTGGGTTAGGCCTCTGCCCTCGGCTCAGGTCATGATCTCAGGGTCCTGGGATGGAGCCCTGCATCTGGCTCTGTGCTCAACAGGGAGCCTGCTTCCCCCGCCCCGCCTGCCTCTGCCTACTTGTGATTTCTCTTTGTCAAATAAATAAATAAAATCTTTTTAAAAATAAAGTTATTATTTGAGAGTTATCATGTTATAATCAACAGTCAATGACCTAATAGTTTAGATTATGACTAATGAACTTTTCTCTATTCAAGAATAATTTATTGAGTACTTACTATGTGCCAGGCCTAGGAGATACAAAGTCTAAGTTGCAGTCATCAGAAAGGGCCACAATCTAAGAAATAATTATCCAGTGTAATAAATGCAGCCATGCGAGTATGTCACATAAAGAGCAGTCACAGAGTACGTGGCCACCTCCACGGGAAGGAAAGAGTTAGCAAAGTCTTTGAAAATGAAGTGTTCACTAGGTTGCAGAGGAAAAGACAAGCTGTAAGCATCCATGGAGTGCTGACAGACAATATATTATCACCATCTGAGCTCATTTCGTACCACACAGAGTCCAAGCTGAAAGGTGCCTTACAGGTCTTCTGCTCCGGCAGCCCAGGCAGAAAATCCCTGATAGGGAAACAGGGTAACAGGTGCATTGGTTTTCAAGTTGTGCTCTGGGACCTGGCTGCAGATTCTCCTCCCAGGGGTAGGGATGAGAGGCAGAATCATACTGCCTGGGGCACTTGCTCATGGTGTCTATTTATTTTATGGATTAATTTCCGTAAGTTTTCACTGGAGAAAAAAAAATATATATATATAATCCCACAGCCGAAAACCACTGGCAGAGTAAAAGAGCAGCCCCTGCTGGGTAGCCCCATATTCTTGTGCTTAGGCAAATGAAATTATTTCACGTAGGAGAAAGTAGTCTGTCAAGTACAATGCACTGAGTACATTCAGATTATTTTTAAGTCATTTCATTATGATCTCTTTGGACCTTAGTTCCTTCATTTAAAAAAGAAAAAGAAAGAAAATGAGGGTATTTCACCTAGAAATCTCAAGTCCCCTGTAGCTCTACAGTTCTGTGAATTTGGGTTGATCTGCCTTCTCTTGACTGTTTCTGAGGACAAGCATGCATTTTCAGTGTGCTCCTGTCCGTTGCTTTGGAAGAGAGTTAATGCTGGAATTAGAGCATCTTATTTTGTGAGTAATAACTAGTCACTGGTTTTAGAAATTGCACGAAGTGCACACTGGTGCACGAAGCCAAAACCACCTCGTTTGTAGGATATGGGCATTGCAGAAGCTAGCGATAGTTTTTTGTTGCGCACGAAGTCAATGCTTCAAATGTTGCTTTTAATGAAATATTTATGTTCTTTTGGTAGCCAGAAGTGCAACTTGCTGAAGGCTTTGATGTGTTCATGCCTAAATCACAGCTGGACTCTATATTGTCAAACTACACTCGCTCAGGAAGCCTTCTGTTTAGAAAGCTGGTGTGTGCATTTTTTGATGACAAGACTTTGGCTAACTCCTTACCCAATGGGAAGAGGAAAAGAGGACTCAATGACAACCGGAAAGGACTAGACCAAAATATTGTGGGTGCAATCAAAGGTTGGTGTGCGTCATTTCATTTTATGGGTTCTTTGTTGAGCTTTACCTTCATTTCATATAGATGCAGTAGAACCTGTAGTCACATAGATAGAGGTCACTTTAATTTCCCCTTGGCAATTTATGCACCGGTGTGGCTTTCGGGTATGAGCTCTGTAACTCAGCACCCCAAATATCACCAGAATTTGGTATTTTAAGGTGATGCTGCCTTTTTAAAATTGTGATTTCAGAGCCAGTTTGTTCTGTGCAGAACCAAGAAGTTTTTCCGTAAGTGTTTAAGAAGAAAGTGTCTTTCCTCTTAGTAATTTCTAACTAAGAGCTTCATCAAAACATGATTTTGACTTCAATTTTTGGTTTTAAATAAGGATAAAACTATGATGCTTTTTGGAAAATAAAGTAAAATAGTTCCCTCCAAAGTTTGGAAGTTGCTTCACATACATAGGCTATGGCTTCTAGAGTAAAGACATTTTAAATTGAAATTGAGAAGTGAAGCCAAACCCTGCCCATCTCCACCCATTCCTGGCCTACTCTGCTCTCTCTGGTTCTGTGCGTGGAGTTAATGCGATTTACGTGGGGAGAAAACTGTGAGTCTCTCCCCGTCGGCACCCTGAACACATACCCGAGCTCCACAGGTTACAGTAGCCATGCAGGCGCCTGTATGAATAGCTTTTCATTTATATCCAGGTCTGCATCCTAAGCCTATTTCTTTACTTTAAAAAGTCCTTATGTAGAACTCTGATAAACGTAATTTTAGGTAATAGAAGGCCTTAAATGTTATTTTCAAAGAATGAACGTAAATGAATTCTCAAATATAAACACAACTGCCATGAAAATGGCATTTGCGATCAGGCCTTAATTTACACTCGAATTGCTGATAAGGACGTTCTTCATGGCCTCAGTCCCTGCCTTGCTGGGGTTGCAGCCTGGGACTGGACTCGGAATGCCTTCCCTCCCCATTCCTGCTCCCCATTATCTTGCAAAATGAGTAAATGAATTTAATAGCCCTTAAAGGATAGTTGGAAACCCACAATTAACTTTACAAAATAACCTGACTTTTAAATGGAGTTAGCAAGTACCCAGCAGCCTTTTTCATGGCCAAAAGGACAAAAGCCTTGACTAACAGAAAATTTCTCATTCTCTGACAGAATTTTTTTCACTTAAAGTGACAGTTGAGTTGTATTAAATAGGAAAAGCTACAGAGATACTACAATCTGTGTCATTTCTGAAAAGAATGATTCAGCCCGAAGTGACACTAAAAACTAGATTACTGAATTTGAAAAACGGTCAGTGATGTAACTGAGACCAGCTAAAGTCAGGAAGGGTCCCATTTCTATTTAATGTGGCTGGAGCCTTCTAGAAACATGAAGGTCAAGGTTGATGACGCTTTTCATGCTGAAGCTTTTAAACACATTGAAAGTGTCACCGGGAATTGTTTTAATTTTCTTTTTTCAGGACAGTGTATAACAGTACGAAAGAATTTAGAAATTAGGGAACCAGAAGTGACCATGTTCCATTTTAATGACAGTTAGAGGAGTTACCCTAATAATAGATGGTAATGAAATATGTCATTACAAGTAGTGATTGGGTTTATTCTACCATTTTCACTTGAGATTGGTCATCATACGATAGTTTGAAAAAGCGTATTACAGAGAAATAGAGAATATGCCTTCATTTTCTTCATAGCCCTCCTCTTTAGCTAGAAATAACAATTGTAACAAGGCTTCTGCTCCTAATTACGATAAAGCAGATTATTCAGATCAAAGAAATTAAATATTCTATGTACTTCTTTTATTGTTGAATTAAATCTGGCATTAAAATTCTATTAAAACAACAAGAACACTTTAAAACCAAGAAATCCAACCATAAGCCACCAACTTAAGTCAACAAATACTGTATATTCCCTTGTTTCCTTGACGTATTTACTCATAAATGTGTATATTTTGATCTAGATTTTTTCCCCTAGTTACAAAAATAGTACATGCTTGTAAAAATTCCAAACCATAGAAATGTATAGGGAGCTAAAAAGCCTCCGTAATCATATTCTTCAGAAGTTACTATGTACATTCCTATCTTTTTTTCCCCCATGAAATCTTTATTCAGAGTTTGACTATGGTATCAGATTTGTCTTTCTTACAAGGACATTCTGTTTATAATGGTCAGCCAGAATTTTTACCTGATTTATTCTGGTAATTTCTCATAAGCACCCTGAGGACAAGCTCTGTCTTAAATATTTTTTATTACCTTTGATGCTTCACTAAGCTTTACATATAGTGGGGTTTCCATCAATACATGCTGGGTGAGTGAACAGACATGGGTTTTTATTTTTTATCTTGACTTTGGCCTTCATGTATTGACATATGGTTCTTATATGAAATACCCGTCTTTATGTCTTCAACTGATTTGAAATGATTGACATCAAAATGTTGTGAATTTCTACCAGTTAATAAAATGCCAGTGAGAGAGAAAAAAAAAAAAAAAAGGAAACCAAAACTCAGTATAAATTTAGATACAACTCTCTTAATTCCTTAGTACTTTTTTCCTTTACATACATTACCATACTTCCACTAGAAAGTTCATTAACCCACATATTATAATATAAAGTGATCTTTGAAAGTAGCTAATAATTGAAGGTCTTATAACTCTCCCTGGCTTTTCTTGCTATTTATTGGTAGAGATAAAAAGGGAAGTTTACTTCCCTAACCCAAGTCTTTTGAATCAGTGTCATCCGGGAAAGTGAAAAAAAATGGCTTCTTTGTATGTAAGGAGGCAGAACCACTCGTGTCATTGCTGGTGTCAGCCACAGATGTAGACAAGATTTTACAAATATTAAACACTGTCCTCCTTCCTCTGTCCTTTCAGGGATAATACACCAATACCGTAGAAATTCAAAAGTTCTACAGCCTAGGAATTTACAGACTGGTCAATTTTACAAGATATTACAACTAAAAGTAACAGTAGGGGCTGAATTTTGTTTCAAATGAAGTAATTGAGCTATTAAAACAAGAGTAGGGGAAAAAGATAAATGAAAATCTGTAATATGCTTATAAATAAGAACAGACATGGACTGTGGAAGAATTTGTTTTTTTTTTTTTTTAAGATTTTATTTATTTATTTGACAGAGAGAGACACACAGCAAGAAAGGGAACACAGGCAGAGGGAGTGGGAGAGGGAGAAACAGGCTTCCTGAGGAGTAGGGAGCCCGACATGGGGCTCGATCCCAAGACCCTGGGATCATGACCTGAGCCAAAGGCAGACAGACGCTTAACGACTGAGCCACCCAGGTGCCCCAGAAGAAGAGTTTGTTGTGGGATTATTAACAGGCTTTTTGTAGTAATAATTAATATTTCCCATGACAGTATCTTGAAACTAAGATATAAGTCTTTGTAGAGATCACACTTTTCACATATTTTCATCTGTTTTATGGTGGTTAACACTTATTGGTAATTCATTAAAAATTCATTTATAAATATGACCCAAAGTATTAATGATGAAAGAATCTTTTATTAGAAACATTCACCTGAGCATTTGGAGTTTAACTCTGGAAAGAAGCAACTTATGATCTTATTAAGTGGAGCTTTAGATTTTAAGGCTGAGGATAGTTTACTATCTTGGATTGAATTCAGAACTGACTTCATGGCCAGAACATAGAATGGAAGTCAGGACCCAGGTACATTCTCTGAAGACCAGCTCATTCTTGCTATATGCCAGGAGACCGTACAGTTTGCCTTAGTGAGAGTTATCTGAACATTGAACATATCTGAACAGTAATCCTTGGATCTCCGATGCTCTTCAGAAAATGCAGTTGCTATAAAGCAATTTTTAGGACCCAGGTTCTGGTTTTTAATTCAGTTTCATGGTGATTAGTTGAGAAAGTTTTATTACTATCAAACTCTACTAGATTCTTGAATCTTCTTGCATTCAGAGGAAATTCTGTACGCCTGTCACATGAAAGACCCGACAGCTCTCAGTTTACTCCCTGCAACACACGAACACACGCGTAAACCCAAGCTGTGGCTCCCCCGGCGGGCAGTCAGCACTAACCGTAGCCATGGGGGTCACAGCCTCCCTGCGAGGGAACCCTCCGCAGCTGGCGGGCCTCCAGAAACTTAACTATGCCTCTAGCAAGAATACAAAGCCCGACCAGAGTCGGCATCACCCTCACAGAGACTCTGCCGAGCTGACCACCAAAACCTCGCATTTTATCCCTGCAACTCTGGGGACTTGTAGGATCCATAGGATTTCTTTCAAAATACTTTAATTTTCCATTTTCATTGCACATCATTCTGATTTTCATTTGACCTCACAGAGATAGAAATTAATATGGTTGTGGTGGGATTTACCTCCAATTTATTATTTATTTCTTGATACGTCTGTGTATCCTGAGAACTCTGTAAGATCAAGGATGGGCCATCAGCTTGGGTGTGAACACCCTCACGGTGTCAGTGATTTTATCTTCATTTTCAGAAGAGGAAAATGAAGCTCTGAGAAACTGTGTAACTAACTTAAGGATAAACCTCTAGTAGGTGATAGAGCTGGGACTTGGCCCCAGGCCTGTCTGGCTCCAAAGCCACTGTCTAGCATAGTCCTTTCCTTCTCCAAGCAATATCTAAAGGGAAAGAAGAAAGGTGTCCCAACTTTCAATTTCTGCCTGGAAATTTAGCATTTTTGGATCCTTTATAAATTCCTAGGAAGGTGGCTATACTAGTTATTTAAAATGACCAGTCAGTTACTGTGTATGCAGAGCACATTCATAGTGAGTTTTGGGTAAAGGGTAGGGCTATAGCTCAGTTTACTCAGCAACTTCAAGGGCAAGGGCTCTGCTGAAGCTAGTGAGAATCGGTCCCATCATGATAGGGAGAAGAGAAGTGCGATCCCCTCCCCAAGGAAAAGAGACACTTCTGAGACTCTTCCAATACGTGGAGCTTGGAAGTCACACTGCATGTAAGTAATTTTTCAAAGTTGTCTGTAAATTTAATTCTAGCAGAACTGTTTGGCAATTGAAACCAATTGATGAATGCTCTAATTCAAGAATCCTTTTGGAAGATGCATAATCATTTGTTAATTTATCTGTTCATATTTTTACATAACAGATCAGCTTAAAACAGGATAAACTGCATAATATATAACAGCAAAATAACATGTAACAGCTCTATAATTATATCACACACATAGCTGTCCCCCGGCTCAGGAACTCTTACGTAGTTGTTATTGAGGTTGTATTTTCCCACTTTTTATGGAGACCCAGTGACAGATAGGCAGTATTGAATCTTGGCCATTCTATGCATAGAGCCCTATATTCAACCCCTTCCATAGCAAGTTTCACATTTTAGTATGCATCGGGATCACCTGAAGTATTTTGAACCAAAATTCAGATTTCTGGGTCCCCTCCTCAGGGACTGATTCAGTAGGTGTAGGGTAGTCTCAGAAATCTGACTTTGGACAAGCAACAGTGGGTGACGGTGACATAGGTGGTCTCACACCACCCTTGGGAAGCCATGCCATCAAGCTCCTGATGCTGACGGCAGATTCTAACATACTAGACATCCTATGAAACTCAGTCTCCTTCTTCGTTCCTCAAGAACAGCCCTTTTCCTGAAGGCTGCCCTACTTCTCTCCTGGAACAAATGAGAAAATAGCATATGTCAAAGGCTCTTGTCCTTCAAACCTCTGGGGCTGGAAATTACTTGTATCTGTTGTGCTACGAGAGGGTCCCAGTTTCAGACATGCCTGCACCTGAATAACGGCCTCGTTTACCACTAGCAGAAAGGCCTTTCCAGACATCAGCACAACTCTCACATCTGGATCACTAAACAAATGCTGTATAGTTTTCCATATGGCCTTCTCATTAAAGGCTTGAAGAAAGCGTCTTCTCCGTTCTTGGCAAGCTCGCAGCCAGGTCTCCTCGATGGCTAGTTTGGCGCACACAGTGTAGCCAACTTCTTCACCAAGTGTGACACCAAAGCTGTGGTCCTTGCTGCTTCCCCAGTACCGGGTCAGTCACGAACGCCAAAACCTCCACAGTATCACCCACTACTGGATGGAGGGAGAGAACGGAGGAAGGACAGCCCTGAAAGGGAAGGCCTCGCGGAATAGGTGACTCTGAACTAGACCGTGAAGGATGAGAAGTGTATCAAATGCAAGGGGGATGGAGAAGGTTAACTGCAGGATAAGTTCAAGGAGGCCAAAATTAAATAAAACATTGGATGGAAGCCTTTTGACCCCAGAACTGTTTGAAGTCTGTTCTGAGCTGATGGGCCTTGAGTCCTCACCCACCTGTTTTCCTTGAAGTGTTTAAACTCTGTGAATGTAGATGCCAGGGAAACACTCCCCAGGGGTTTTCAGCCAGAGCTGCACTTCTGGAAGTTTCTGCACTTCTGGAAGTTTCTTCCTGAGCTTGCAAATGTCTCCCCCCAAATCTGAGGAGTCAGAATTTGGGGGGTTGTGGCCACAGCAAGTCAGAA
This sequence comes from Taxidea taxus jeffersonii, assembly GCA_003697995.1. Classification (NCBI taxonomy): domain Eukaryota; kingdom Metazoa; phylum Chordata; class Mammalia; order Carnivora; family Mustelidae; genus Taxidea; species Taxidea taxus. The sequence goes on from ML106982.1 coordinate 62,073, forward strand.
GTCTATCCCTGCTTTGTCACCGGTCTTCCATAAGCTCAACAAAGGAATCTTGCCTACCTCAGAATTCCAGATCCATCTGCTTGCTACATAAGGAGCATGTGGAAATGGGTAGATATTTGTTAAGAAGGTTGCAGCTTCTCGTGGCTCTTTGTTCAGCCTCTCACAGAATGGACAGGAAACAGCTATGGGCTAACCCACAAGGATCCAACTCCAACTCCCAGTCACTGAATTCTTACAAAACCCACATTTTAACACCTGGGTTGACAAAAAAAAGCCTTCTGTCAAAAGAGATAAGTTTCTATGGCCCAAATAGGGCCACTCCAGCGTGACTGTGCACTGCACAACACTACGGGCACCCTTCCCATTGTTGACATTGTCGATTTGTCTCTTTATTATGACAGTTTCCTGGCAGGCACAAGTAAAACGTCCTGAGGAAGGGGTGCCTTCCTGGTTTGCACGGCGGCACCGTATGGCCCAACCATGGCACTAGAAATAGAAAGCTGTGTTTTCATGGTCTGTTGTCTTTTTTTGCATGGATTCTTCAACGACGTGGCTGATCCAAGGCCCTCACCAGCATCATAAGGCAACAAAGCCACATCTCTGTTTTCTTTCAAACTATAGGGGAGCAGACTTGTAGAGGAAGTCCACATCTGGTCAAATTACACTCCTTGTAGCTTTTCTCCTGGACCTGTCATGGGTGCCATTGATCTGACACAAGTTCCAATTCCATTCCATAAACAGTTGTTGACAATCTCCTACAAGCTATGCCTCAGGAATCTGAGAGATGCAGAAATTGAGACTCACATGAATTTCTGCCCTAAAGTGTGTGTGCAAATGGTCGTGGAATACTTCTAGTCCCTGTAGTACCTGCAAAAAAAAGTAAGGGTGTATGTCAGCTTCCATTAAGGAAACCCCTTGAAAATCCATAGACCTTCATTTAAAATTGAACTGAGGGGCACCTGGGTGGCTCAGTGGGTTAAAGCCTCTGCCTTTAGCTCAGGTCATGATCCCGGGATCCTGGGATCGAGCCCCGCATCGGACTCTCTGCTCGGCAGGGAGCCTGCTTCCCCTTCTCTCTCTCTGCCTGCCTCTCTGCCTACTTGTGATCTCTGTCTGTCAAATAAATAAATAAAATCTTTAAAAAAAAATAAAATAAAATTGAACTGAAAGTGGCATCGATTTTGGCTGCCTTTAAGACATCTTTGTCTAAATTAAGCAAGCATGGCTGCATCTATCTTGTTAAAAGCACCCTTAGAAGAGAGGGAGGCTGCCTCTTAAACTTGTCCAGTCTTCCCATGGCTGCTCCTGACACTCGAGTCTCTTGTTAAATTGACTGTGTAACCTGGAAAAGGCTCTTCTTTCTTGTACTGGGCTCTTGGCGAGATCTTGACGCCTCTCCGTGGCCAGCTCCTGGTAGCTCTCAGAACCTGAACCTCCCCTCATCAACTGTGTGCCTTTGACCCCAGAACAAACCAGTATTCATTAAGTACATCCCTCCCACACCTCTTCATCACCACCCAGACCATCAGTATAGCCATAGGCAACTCAGTGGGGGCTGATCCTGATTAGAAATGGGCGCAGAAGCCAGGAGCAGATGAGACAGTGGATGGTGGGGACTGACATGCAGAACACTCCAGCTTAATCGCAGGGCTTGGGGCCTGGCCTGGCCTCTTTTTAAAGAGTCAGGTGTGTCCTTCTTACCCACATAGCACACCCCTTGAAGGGTAGTGTGGGACTTCTGACATAACACCCCCTCCCAACCACACTGTTGGCAGAGACATCAACTTTCTGCTTTTTATGTTTGAATGCTCAGAATCCTGCTTGGTGCCTTTTTGCCTTTGCCCCTAATGCTGCCTACTCACCCAGCCCTGTCTGTTCTCTTTCCTCGCTCCCTTATCACTGGTAAAATCCTAATCCAGCCAGCATCACCTCGCCTTGATGGTCTGGAAAAAGATCTCTGTAAATATCCTCCTGCCCTGCCTTTCCCCCTCAAGTTCCCTGCTGTATTAGCATGTGGCCAAGTAACACTTATAAACCCAAATTTCCTACCATTTCCCCACCTAACCCGTCTTTGCCCGTTAAGTCCAAACTCTGGACTTAACCAGACTTGCCTTCCAGGGAGGCAGACTTGCCTTTACTGGAGTTCTCTCTCCTCGCAACTACGTGTCCCCATGCTCCTTCCCACCAGGTGAGCCAGCCCAGCATTGACACTGTGCCCCAGGGGTCACATTCTCATCATGGACTCTGCATTACGCTGGGTTCTGGGACTGCCACACTCTTCTCTCTTCTCTCTAGACAATCCAGCTCTTCGTGGTCCGGCCACATCTCACAATCTCTACCATGAGACTTTCCCCATTGTCCCAGCCTGCCCTGATTTCTCCTTTCTCTGCATTCCTGCTACACACATTACCTTTGCGTAGTTTACCCATAAATCTTAACACTTTGCTTTGCTACTCATGGTTTATGTGGAAGATGACAGCATCATTTATTTCCCAAACCATGATGCTTTGGAGAGTGAAGAGGGGGCTCTCAATCATTTCCCCAGGAAAACAGGCATTTTGAACTATCCTGGACAAAGCAGGATATGTGACCATCCTACTTAGGCTTGGACTTCTTGTCTTCTCAACAAGACTGCAAGCCCCTG
>RCUC01151134.1:0-31674 GCA_003697995.1 Taxidea taxus jeffersonii
GGGGGGGGGGCATGTCATCATTTCTGTGTAAGCCATGGTTTTCAAAGGAGCATTGATTCAGGTTAGGGGAAGCATCACAAACATGTCCATCACATTTCTTGCTCTATTCTGGTTTGATAATGGAGTCCACGTGTGAGCCACTAATGGTTTTTGGGATAGAATACATTTTCTGTGCTTTGAAGAGGCTGGGTCACTGCAAAACATCCATCTCTGCATCATTTCTGGGATGGGATGCTTTATTTCCCTGACGGGTGGAGAACGAGTTACAGTGCTGCCCGCCAGCTGGCCAGCTTGCTCCGAGGAGAGGACGGGCGCTGATGAAAGCATCCCTGCCGGATGCTGATCCCAGTAGTTTCTCGGTTGCTTTATTCTGCTTTACTTTAAGCCTGCAGTTCAGGGATTTTTCTGAACACAGCCTTGCTCAAAGTGAGTAGCAATTGTGGATAGCTTTTCATGATTTTCCCATGTGGATGGAATGAAAGGCATCACTTATCAGCAGTCGGCTCACAGAAGAAAGCCTGAACCACCAGGACACCTTGACTTGCCCTGTACTGTGCAACCACAGGCAACTGCCTTAGCCTCTCTGGGCTTCTCCATTCCTGAGCTGCTCAGTCAGTTATAATAGTGGAATCTTTGTTGATGAATGTATTTGAAGGTGTTTTTGTTGGCTCTGTATTTTTAAGACAGCATGATATGTCAACCATCCCTTTCTTGCAGCCTGTGCAAAACTGCATTTGCATGTCTGCAGGCTCATGTCTGGCTCTGAGACTACAGTCCTCTGGGTATAACCTTCTTTCTGTCACATATTCCCATAACCCTGTACCTGATGGCGGAGCCTGGGGAAAGGGTGATGTGTGCAGAACAAGCCTGGGTGCAATGTATTCCAGCCTATGAGGGCCACTAATTGTGTGCTAATCAGTGAGTCACCCATGAAATAGAGTTTATTTCCTTTCCAAGTGTTTTTTGTTCCCCTCAGAAGTCAATCTATGACAAATATTTCAGCACATGGTTTATTTGAGAGAAGAAGCAAGACAAGGAAGGAGGGAAGCCAATATAAGATGAATTAAAAAGCAAGCTCCTGCTCTGGGCAGTGGGGCCCATTCTCACTGGAGACCTCTGGGGTGTTTATCTGCCAACTGCCCTCTGCCTGTCATAGGTTGACCGCTGCTTCCAGGAATGTTACCTCCCTGACACCACCTCTGCTTGCCTGCCCCACGCAGGGACTGAGGGTGAATTGGTCCTCAAGGCTCAAGCTGGGCTGCCGATGCCTGCAATAGGCAGATGTCAGGGCCCTGGGCCTGGGAAGGACAGCTGTTGGCCTGGTCAACTGCAGTGCAGATGAGTTGCACACTCACGTTTCAGTTGTTGTCACCTTGGCCTGATTGAAGTTCCAATCCAGTTCCCCCTCCTGTTGGGGAAGGCAGCAGTGATGCAAGTAGGAGGGAGAACATCATAAGGACTAGGCGGGTTTCTCAGCCAGAGCAGAGAGGAGACAGGTAGCAAAGGTAACAGAGAAGAGCCAGGACCTATATCCTTGCAAGTAGCCCCTCTGTGGCCTTTATGTGTTATCATGGTTTCACATCACTCTGCATATGCAGTGGGATCTTAGGGAGCGAATCTCTTATTCAGTGTTGTCACTGTTAATGCCTCTTGGAGAAGGTTAATGAGTTGGTACTCGACAGCCCATGTGCAGTCATGGCTGGTCATGGGGGGGAGGGGCTGGGGGCTGGAGGCCAACATCAAAAGGACATCAGTAACAGCTCTTGGATGCAGCAGTTATCTCCAGTTGAACAAAGGTAATTTTGCAACTTTAGACCTCCCAGGGAAGGACGTTTTAGGATGTGCTGTTAGAGCATTATCTGTTTTATCAAACATTCAGACCTGCTCTGGAGGGAGGCTGTTCCTAAGAAGGTACAGCAGGAAGCGATCGGAGCAGTCACCTGTTCTCAAGAAGTGAGTGGAACCAGCCGATCTATGTGTGCATTTCCAAAACTGTCCTCCGAACTGTCTGCCCAAACCTCCCCTTTCTTACCCCTGTGCCTTTGATGTTTGTTTTTAATTTGTTCATTCACTGAACCAATATTTAGTGAAGGCTTATGTGCTGTTATCAAACACCGTCCTAGGATCTGAGGACACAGCAGCAATCAAGCCAGACAGAAATCCCTGCTCTCTAGAGAAAGGGAGAGTGAGAGAAGAGGGGAGCACACACGCCAGATTATAGGGGCTCCAAGAACAAGAAAGCGGGAAGAGCACATAGCGGGTGGTAGAGCCATGGGTAGGGTGTGTGGCCAACAGAAGGTCCGGAAGAGGTGGGAGAACAAGTCATGTGGCATCAGGGAGATGAACATTCTTGAAGGAAAGAATAAGGCCTATCAGGGAAGGTTATGAAAAGCCTTGAAATGTGAGAACAAAACAGGCAAGAGAAAGATGACCAGGTGGCCTATGGCATGCTGTGTGTGGTCACAGGCACCTTCTAGGTTAGCAGAGACTGTCTCAAACTCTGTCATGGTCTTTGAACTACCTTCCAACTCTACATTCTAGGGAAAAACAATAGCAATGCATTTAAATGACTGCAGTGCATGGAGAAGCAAATGGATTTTGTCTGCTGGGCTGATTTCTCCATTAACAGATCTGATTCTTACTCTTGATTGCCTTTGTATGTGTCCACTTTTGGATGCCCCTTAGAATTGGTTTTTGACACCTTGCTTCTTCCCTAATTAATTAATGACTTAAGTAAAAATATTGACACATGTTCACTTTGTTTTTTGTGCAAGTGTCATACTTTTATCTTTGAGAACATTTACCTTTTTTGATCACCCTGAGACAGGAACATGTCATCTGAGTCTGTCTGGGAACATGAGGGAGAGTGTGGCTGGAGTGCATGGCAGAGAGAAGGTCAGAGATGTGGCCCAAGTGCTGGACGGCTTGGCTTTTATCATGAGTGAGATGGGAGAGGCTCTCATCCTTTTTGCAGAATTTAATTTCTTTCTTTCTCTGAATAATTGTCAAAATACTTATTCATAGGGACGCCTGGGTGGCTCAGTGGGTTAAAGCCTCTGACTTCAGCTCAGGTCATGATCTCAGGGTCCTGGGATTGAGCCCTGCATTGGGCCTCTCTGCTCAGCGGGGAGCCTGCTTCCCTTCCTCTCTCTCTGCCTACTTGTGATCTCTCTCTGTCAAATAAATAAATAAAATAAAATAAATACTTATTCATATTCTCCTTCTGACTCCTTCTGCTACCAGATGATTCCCATCCCATGGTTATTTTGTCCAGAAGTTACCTGTTCTCTGCTTGTACACTGACTGCTCCCAGCCGATGGCAGGTGATGTGTTTTGCTTCTGTTGTTTCCTCTAGCTTTTTGGTCTTGCTGAGTGGGGGAGGGCACATGAACACATGCCGTCATTCAGCCACTGTTAGCCCAGATACTTGTCTGCCTCAAGCTGACTCAGAGGCCAGCCTGTCTGCACTGGACATCACAGACTGTCCCTGCTGGACCTTTAGCACCTCTGCCTGGTCCCACTCTTTCTGCAAAGGACTAGGTGACTTCAAAGTCAGTCTTTAGCATCCACGTTTCTCAGGACAGGAAAACTGGTGCCCAGGGAGCTTCAGCCACTTGTCCAGAGTGACCCAGCAGTGTGTGCCCAATGCCAGAGTCTGATGTACCTCAGGCTGGCCTGCCTCTGGTCATACTTTTAGAGATCCTTTATTTTTCTACAAGTTAGACAAAGCAAAATAATTCCTCTCTCCCTCCCTCTGAGTTGACTCTGCTTTTAGACCGTCACTGGGCCTCTCTTTTGTCTTTCATTCTGGAAAGGTGAGTCTGTCTCTTCCCACTTTCAGAGCATCTGACATCCCACTTTTCTTTCCCTTCTCTTTTCTTTCCCACCAAATCCCTTGCCAGCCAGAGTGGGATGACAAAATGCAAACCACTGTGCAAGGGTTTGAGCAGAATTTCAAACAGAGGGCCAGGTGCTGCAGCGAGCAGGGTTTGCTGGGGAGGGCTCTGCATCCAGATGGCCCAGGCAAACGGTCTTTCTGCTTTTGGCACAGGGACAGTCCGCTGAGCGCCCACCCCCTCTCTGCATCCTGAGGGCCTGTGAGACTGATTGAGTCCAAGAGCATGCCTTTTGGAGATGAGCTTATTGATCTTAGTGACATTGGACACAGAGCCAACATGGTTGTAAGGGTCTGTGTAATAAACATGTGAGACAGGAATTCGATGGGAAGTTCAGTCATCATAATGAGCTGCCTGAGGGAGGGGCGGGGCAGGTAGCACAGTGGTGGGGGCCAAGGTCAGCCCTTGCCTGCCCTCCTCAGACCGCTGTGGGGGGTCCCTGCAAATTTCCACCGCCCCTGCCCAGGGCTGTGCTCAAGGCTGCCTGTGTGGAGCCACGCATAGGGGTTTGTGATTCACAGGAAGAGATGTATGGGAGAGAAAATGGTCCTCCCCAGCAAGCCCTCACAACCTCCTCTATGGAGTGTAGGGCCCTAGCTGAATGTGCCCATGAATATATCAGAGTGTAGGGAAACCTCGAGGAACCGAGACTTTACTTGTGGGCCAGTGAAGTCTGTGGCTGATGCTGTCAGTTCAGCTCAGGAGAATTTTCTGAGGACCTACTATGTGTGAGATCCTGTGCTTCTAAAAGGACACACATTCGGTGACCTGAAGACACTTGTAATCAGGAAAAAATCACTTTACCCTAGATGGTCTCATCTGATTTGATTTCATGAAATTACTCTCCCCAGTTCAGCTGTTTCTGGGATTAAACGGCCTGTTCACACAGAACCGCAGCCTTGACTCAAACCCTTTTGCTTTTCGCAATGCTTGACACCTTCTTCCTGTGTATGACAAGGGCTCAACAGATCATCTTTCAGAGGAGAAATGATGTGTCAGGGATCTGGCATCTTAGAAGGATCTGGAAGACCAAAAGCCTCAGGAGGGGAGTACTTGTCTGTGGGAGGGTGGCTGTACCAGACCTGTCTACCTGGGAGTCTGGGACAGTCCCAAGTTCAATTTTCTGTCCTGGCACAGCTATTAATAATGCCCCATTTCACTTCCAAGAGTAACTCAGTTTAGACAGTAATTTAAGTGGTCGCCTCACTTTGGGACAATGTTTATCTGCCTAGAGAGGACAGTTAGATTAAGACATGGGAGCCAAGATATATGGCATTTTCACGAGAAAATATGAATTAGGCCACGGCATGCAGAGGGCTCTTGAGGAGGTGGTGGGAGTCAACCATAGAAGGGAGCAAATGCTGTAGGCATTTTCTTTTAATGCAAAGGAGGGGATGAAGAGTAAGATAGTAAGGATGAACTACAATGAAGACTTCAGATCAGTCTGGTCAGGCTTCTCCTCTGGGACTGTCCCTGCCTTGGCCACTGTGGACCATGGAGGAACTTGCTGTTTCTAAGCAACATGGCCCATAGAAAATCAGGTTTAACACTCTCCTTCCTCCTCACTGGCCTGTGATCTCTGTCAGGGAGGCCATGTTCTGTCCACAGGTTTTATCCCCTAAAATTGGTGTGGCAAATAGCACTAGAGAGCATCAAATTACTGTGAGCAGTTACACTACTGGGGCCATTAGATGGGTCCAGTAGGGAATGTCTGGAGCCCACATTTTGGGTAATGGCACTGGGAACTCACACTGTCTGGATGGACCGATTGCTCTCCCCAACACCAAACACACACATACACACATACATACCTACATGCATATAAACATACATGAATTTTGGTTGTTTGGGGTAGGGGTATTGGGTATGGGTCCTAAAATATACATGGGTGTAGCCTGAGAAAGAAATTAACCTAGAGACTGTCATTCTCTTTTCTATGGGACTTTCCGTACTGATCTCTCATGATGGATTTTTTTTTTTTTAAGCTTTATTTAAACATATAATGTAACCCCACCCCCCTCTCCCAACCCCTCTCCCCCCCACCCCCCTCAGTTTGTTTTATGACATTAAGAGTCTCTTTTGGTTTGTCTCCCTCCCGATCCCATCTTGTTTCATTTTTACTTTTCCTACCACCTTAACTCCCACCCCCGTTGCATCTCCACTTCCTCATATCAAGGAGCGAAATAAGTCAGCTGGAGAAAGACAACTATCTCATGATGGATTTTTCAATTTAAATTACTCAGGTTGTCTTTTAGCATGATGTATGGTCTTTTATTTAAAATAAATTTTCATTCTTAGCTAATCAGATTTATTTTGTTATTTTATTTATGTGTCCTCTAAGACTTTGGGATTCCATGCTGCAGATTACACATGCCTTCTCTTGTAGTTTCTTTTAATACTTTAAAAAGTCTGTACTAAACTAAACTGACTGCTAAAGTAAACCAAAGAGAAGACTTTTCATATTCTGTTTTTTTTTTTTCCTGGAATTTTCCTGTATGGTATGAGGTAAGAGTCTATCATTATTTCACTCTAAAGAATAGGAAATGATTAACGTGATTGGGTTGAGCATTCCATCTTTTCCCCAGTGAATTGAAATGGGATGGTTGTATTTGTCTCTTCATGTACCAATAGCATACTGAATACTAAGTAGGGTAAACAAAGAGAGACTTATATCTTGAATATCACTTGAAATTTACAAACGTTGAGGATGAAAGGAAAACCTTTCAAAGCTCTCAAAGCAAAAGATCTTTATAAAAGGAAAAAAAAATTGCCTAAGTTAATAGAGCCTTACTTTCCAGTATTAGAGGTAAAACTCTTTTCAGAATAAAATATTTTAATGAACTGCACTACCCAGGCAAAAACTAAGGTAGTTTAGAATTTGTGAAGACTTGAGTGATTTACTCAAGGATAGACTGAACAAAATGGGATGAAACCAAAAGAGAGCCAAAAGAGACCGTTGTCTAGTCAGTGGTGGTTACCAAAGAAGACACCAGAAGTTATAGCTAAGTTTACATATTTTATTATATTTTTAAATAAATTAATACACTGTTTGAGTCAATAGGAGATTGAGACATCAAGGAGTGACGTGGAATTTGCTATACTCTGGGTTGTGTATGGTACAGATCGATACCCTTGTTAAGTGTACAGGATGGATGAAAACTACGAGTAAATTTATGGGTTATAAATTTTGGTAGACATTAGAGGGACACACATGGTATAATAACTTCGGACCACTAAACACAAAACAAATCGGTCAGTACACCAAATGCAGGAATGGAAAAATAAGAAACAATGTAAGAAAATATGGTAAAATGACAAGAGAAAAGCAGAAATAAGTTAAAGTAGTCACTAATCATAAAAATGCAAAAAGGTTTACATCCCATAACAATTGCTAAAAGAAAATAGACACTCTGATTGGTTTAGAAAGACAAACAAAACTCCAACTGTAGGCTATATACAGAGGACGGATTTTCATCAAAATGATGCAACAGAACAAGTAGAAAGGAACCGAAAAAGTTATGTCTGGAAAGTGCCAGAAAAAGACACCGACCTAGCAGTGTTCTTATTCAACAAATAAAAATAAAAAATAGAACACAAAAGGCATGAAAAGGAATAAAATGAATCTTTTTATATTGATTAAAGGCCAAGTCACTGAGTAAACAAAATGGTTATGAGCAATTATGTAGCAAACAATGTACATTCAAGATATTTGCAGCTAATACTGATGAAATACATAGGAGAAGGAGACAAAACCATAATCTTAGGGAAAAAATATGGTTAACAGGATGAAATAAAATAGTTGATAAGACCAAATCACGAAATACAGAGATTCATACTCAACAAACAAAAAATACTTTTAGACACTTGAAATATTTGCCAAAAATTATTATTTTTAAGAATATTTATTTATTTATTTGAAAGAGAGAGCAAGAGAGGGAACATAAGCAGGGGAGGTGGGAGAGGGAGAAGAAGGCTTCCTGCCGAGCAGGGAGCCCGATGTGGGGCTCAATCCCAGGACCCTGGGATCATGACCTGAGCTGAAGGCAGAGGCTTAATGACTGAGCTACCCAGGCACCACCCAAAATTATTTTTGAACTATAATTATCTAGTGTATCTAAAAAAGTAGATCTCATATAGCTCATATTCTCTGATCAAATGTTTTAAAAGGTGAATAACAACAAAGGGATTATGATATGGTATTCTGTATGCATATGTATCTATAATCTGCACTTTATTTTTAAAAGACACTCTCAAATTAATCTTGGTTTATAGAATCTTTCAAGAAATATCTTTTAAGGAATGAATGACCATGAGAGCAAACATAACAAGACCAGGGAGATGTTGTCAAAGCACAAATTAGAAAAGAAGGAAGTTTGAAATTTAGTAAGTTTGTACCTCAAAAATTTAGAAAATGTTGGGGCATCAGTGTTGGGTGGCTCAGTGGGTTAAGCCTCTGCCTTCCGCTCAGGTCATAATCTCAGGGTCCTGGGATTGAGCCCTGCGTCAGGCTCTCTGCTCAGGAGAGAGCCTGCTTCCCCTCCCCTCTCTCTGCCTGCCTCTCTGCCTACTTGTGATCTTTCCATCAAATAAATAAAATCTTTAAAAAATTAGAAAATGCATACCAGAATAAACCTGAAGAATGCAGAAGGAATGAATTAGTGAAGGCATAAACAAATTATTTTTAAAAGATACAAAATAAATACACATTTAAAGAAAAGAAAACAACTAAACTCTAGCTCTTTGAAAACGTAAACCCTAAATAATTTGTATATATATACATGTATATATGTATACATATGTATATTTGAAAGAATATATATGTATATGTATGTGTGTGTGTGTGTGTGTGTGTGTGTGTGTGTGTGTGTATATATATATATATATATATACATATATCTGTTGAATACCTGGTTGAAATGGGTGATTTTCTAGGGGAATACAAATTACTAAATATACCTAAAGAGAAGAATATCAGGATAGATTTAAAAACACATTAAAAAATGGAAAAAGTAGGCCAAGATTTATATTTTAAAAGATACATTTTTACATTGGACTTCTGCATCTTCAAGAATAGATAAATCTACGTTATATAAATTATTCTAGAACATGCATAAAAGATGGAAAATGTGTAACACTGATATAAATTAACATGGTAAAGATATTGCAATAGAAGAGAACTATCAACAATCTTGCATGTGAATATGGACGCAGATATTCTAAATGAAATGCTGGCAGATAAAATCCAACAGTGCATTAGGTGAAAAAAACAAATAAATTTTACCGATTGACTTATTTCGCTAAGCATAATACCCTCTAGTTCCATCCATCCCAGGTATGCAAAGATGGATTAACTTGGTAGGCTTGCTAATGGAATTCACTGCATGTCCATGTTGAACAAGGAAACAAAAGACAAAATCTCGAATGACAGAAAACTTTTTAAATTCAGCTACAGTCCTTGATCAAAACACATTATAAACTAAGATTAGAAGAAAACTTTTATAACTGGATAAATATTATCCACAAGAAAACTCCTGCAGACATAACGGTAACTGTTGAAAACTTAGACGAATTCACATCCAAGTTAGAGATAAAGTGAAGATGCCAGATATTCCTGTTGTTAGGGGTCTGCTAGGAGGCCCTAGCCAGAGCAAAATAAAACTAAGAAATCTAAATATTACAGAGGAAGACATAACACTGTCAGTGCTCCTAGTTGATTATTTACCTAAAAATAGAATTAGCTGGCAAACTGAGCTAATAGGAGAGTAGAGCAAGGAAGGCAAGATAATAGCTGTGTTACACATCAGTGGATAGCAACATGGATTAAAGGGTCTTGGATAACCCTGAGATACAGAGGAATAAATCTGGTACAAAGGCACCTACTGTTGTTAGGAAAATTATAAAAATTCACCAAAGCACCTCAAGGAGAGTGAAACAGCCAGAAGTGGCATATGTGTTCTTCCTAACCCTCTTCGTCATGTGGCCACCCAGACGCTGGAGGCAGCATGCAGCAGGAGGACTGCTGGGGAAGGAAGGATCTGGCTCTACATCTTTATCTGCAGTCTCTCTGCACTAGGACAAAGGGTCCATAAGGAGAGATTAGCTTTGAAAATTCTCCAGTTGCTCAGTGGTTCTATCAGTGGCTCTCTGAATCCTTGTGGGCCATAAGGGTCTTCTACATTCTGCTGCCCATTTTGACTCTTCTGTTTTGACTTTCTGGCTTCTGCTCTGCCTTAAGAAGCTCCTTGAGTACTTGTTAACAATGGAGACTTCCCTTCTACCTCCCCCAGGGCCTGACCCAGCAGGTGTGAAGTACAGCTTAGGACTCTGCTACATATGGTCCCCAGACCAAGCTTTGAAAGACTCTGCCTGCTTAGCACTAATACCTGCTTGCATTCCTTTCATTAGATGGAAGGTAGCAGGAATTTAGTGCCTGGAAGTCCTAAATTTCAGCCCATAGGCTAACCTCAGTTATATTCTTGTCTCCCTCTTGCTGTCCAGAGAAATACCTACTGAATGGTGAGTTATGCTCATGCCATTGGACGCTATGGCAAAAGGACCAATGAGAACTTGATTCTAATGATCTGAGTGTTTCTCTTTGGTACTTACCTAGTGAGTGCTTCTCATTTTTCCCAGGGATGCATTAATGCTAGACAGCTTTAGTGAATCATTACAAGATTCTTTACCCATTTTGTAATCAGCAAATGTGTTATTATAACATAGTCTTTTGATGTTCTTGGTAAGCAGAACATTGTATGGATTCCATTTTATGGTCTTCCAGATAGTGCCTCCAAAAGACTTCCTAAAGATTGGTGGCAGTAGCATCTGGGTTTGAAGGTTTCAGTACCTTCTGACCTTCCAGTAGATGTTGTTACTTTTTATGTTGTCACTGTTGGCCCTTATTTATTATGAAAGCTAACTTCAGATTGAGAGCAAGGTAAAGAAGGACCTCTTCATATTTAAAGACCGCCATCAATGGCCATGAAAAAGTCAAAATGCTTAATTTCTGTTCCTCCTTCCCTAAATAGCTAAATTTCATTTTATTATTTCTTTCTTCAGTCCATCTGCTTAATATGCTTTTATGGGATTATGATGACTGTATTTTTCAGTCATCATAGCCATTTTCTGTTTCCATGAACTTTTCCTAATCATCATTTAAATGGTGACATAATAGCCCATTGAGAAGGTGTATTTTATCGAACAATGTTGGAAATTTTGTAAGTTTCTAACTTTTTTCAAAGATTTTATTTATTAATTTGACAGAGAGAGACAGCAAGAGAGGGAATATAAGCAGGGGGAATGGGAGAGGGAGAAGCAGGCTTTCTGCCGAGCAGTGAGCCGGGTGTGGGGCTTCATCCCAGGTCCCTGGGATCATGACCTGAGCTGAAGGCAGATGCATAATGACTGAGCCACCCAGGCACCCCAAGTTTCTAATTTAAAAAAAAAATTCTACCTTCATTTTGAAATAATTATAGGTTCACAAGAAATGTTTTAAAAAGTATACACAGAAGTTTAGCTTTCTATCCTGGATAGCACTCAATGGTATATGGATGTACCACAGTTTGTTGAATCATTTATCCATTGAGGAACATTTGGGGTGTTTAAAGTCTTTAGCTGTTACAAGTATATCTCCTGTGAACATTTGTGTACAGGTTTTATGTGAACATAAGTTTTCATTTATCTGGTATGAATTATATAAGAATGCCATTGTTGGCTTACATAATAAGTGGATGTTTAGTTTTACAAGAAATTGCCATAATCTTTTTCAGAGTATCTGGATTGTTTACAATCCCCTAGTCCCCAGAAGTGTATGAGTGACTGAGTTACTCTGTGTCCTTGCCAAGATTTGATGTTATTACTAGTTTTTATTCTGATAAGCATGTAGTGATATCTCACTGTGGTTTTCATTTGCATTTCCATAATGGCTAATGAGGCTGAACATCTTTGCGTGTATTCACTTCCATCTGTATATACTCTTAATAAAATTTCTGTTCATGTATTTTTCCCTTCTTTCTAATTGGGTTGCTGCTTTTTATTATTCATTTAATTTTTACTGTTGAGTTTTGAGAGTCCTTCATATGTTGTAAATATGAGTCATTTGTTGGACATGCCATGTAAAAAAGCTTTTGCCATTCTGTGGGTTGTCTTTCCATATTCTTAACAGAGTCTTTCACAGAGCATTTTTTTAAAAACTTAGTGAAATCTAGTTCATCAAATTTTCTTTAATGGGTTGTTTTTGGTATCAAGTCTAAGAACTTTTAGCTTAGACCCCAGGCCCCAAGATTTTCTCCCAAGATTTATAGTTTTAAGATTTGCATTTAAGTCTATAATTCATTTTGAGTTAATTATTGAATAACAGGTGAAGTTTAGATAAAGGTTCATCTTTTTGCTTATGGTTTTCCAATTGCTTCAGCTCCATTTGTTGCAAAGGCTTTATTCCTTCTTTGTGTGTCACACTTTTGTCAAAATCAGCAGGGTGTATTATAGTCCCTTCTTATTTATCAGGGAGACATTCCAAGTCCCCCAGTGGAGATCTGAATGCCTGAAACCACATGTAGTACTGAACCCTGAATATGTTTTTTTCCCCCTATAGATATATACCTATGATAAAGTTCAATTTATAAATTAGGCACAGTAAGATATTAACAATTATAATAAAATAGAACAATTATAACAATATATTGTAATAACAGTTATGTGAATGTGGTCTCTCTCTATCAAAATATCCTGTTGTACTGTACTTACCCTTCTTGTGATGATGGGAGGCAATAAAATGCCTCGCTGACAAGATGAAGTGAGGTGAATGATGCAGGCATTGTAACATCAACTTAAGCTACTGTTGACCTTCTTACAGCGCATCAGAAGGAAGATGATTTGCCTCTGGACTCCGGGTAACTGAAATCACAGAAAGTTAAATCTTGGGTAAGGGCTGGGGGAACTACTGTATTCATAGGAGTGTACACTTGGGTTCTCTGTTCTGTTAATTTCTTTGTCTGTCTCTCCACCAATACTGTACTGTCTTCCTTGTTCAAGCTTTACAGTAAGGCTTAAACATTGAGTATTTTCTGCCTCTTCACTCCTCTTTCTTCAAAATTAAGCTGTTTTAATTCCTTTGCCTGTCGGTATCAATTGGAGAATGACCTTGTCTATATCTACAAAATAACTTACTGGAATTTTGATAGGAATTTTGTTAAATCTACAGATTATTTTGGGGATAATTGACATCCTATGTTGAGTCTCCCAATCCATGATCTTGGTATGTGTCTCTTATTTGAATCCTCTGTGATTTCTTTCATCTGCATTTTGTAATTTTCAGCATAAAAGTCCCATGAATGTCTTGTTAGGTTTATATTCAAGTTTCATTTATTTGAGTGATTATAAATGGTATTGTGTTTTCAGTTTCCATATGTTTATTGCTATTTTATAGACACATATTTTTGTTTGTTTGTTTGTTTGTTTGTTTAAAGGTGATCTTGTATCCTCTGATCTTGAGCTCATGTATTCTAAGAGCTGTTTTTTGTTTTTGTTTTTGTTTTTTTTTAAGAGACTTCTTGGGATTTTTTTTTTTTTCTACATAACCATGTAGATGATTTCTACTGTCATGTCAACCCAAATAGGGACAATTTTCGTTCTTTCTGATCTTATGCCCTTTATTTCCTTTATTTTCATAGTGAGGACTTCCAGGGTTATGTTGAATAAGAGTGATGAAAACAGGTGTCTTTACTTTGTTCCTGATCTTACGGGGGGAAACATTCAGCCCTTTCACCATGAAGTATAATACTAGGAGTTTGTCTTTAGATGTTCTTTATCAGGCTGAGGAGGTTCCTTACTATTCTAGTTTTCTGCAAGTTTTTATTATGGATAAGTGTTGAATACTATCACTCTCTCTTTTCTTACCAATTGGTATATAGTCATGCTGTTTAGGCTTTTAATATGCTTGATTCCACCAATCAGTTTTGAAAGGCTGAACCAGTTTTGCACCCATGGACTAAACCCCTTTTGGTCATATGTGTAATTACTTAAATACGCAGCTGAATTATATTTGCTAATATTTTATTAAGGATTTTTTAATGTCTATTTATGAGGGAATGTAGTTTGTAGCTATTTTTTTTCCTTTTTCTCTTCCTTTCCTTTTTTTGGGGGGGGGTGGTACTATCTTCGTGGTTTTAGTTTCAGAATATTAGTCTTTTAAAATGAGTTGATAGACATTCTCTCATCCTCTGTTTCCTGGGAGAGAGTTACAGAATTAGTATTAATTCTTCTTTAATTGTTTGATGAAATTTTCTAGTAAAACTATCAGGATCTAGAGAACTCATTTAAGAATTTTTAAAATTATTAATTTAATTTGTAAAATAGCTTTAGGGCTATTCAGTTTCTTCTTGGATAAATTTTCATAGTAAATTTTTAGTGCTTTGTGATTTCCAAGGAATTGGCATATTTCATCTAAATAGTCAAAGTTATGTGTGAAGAGTTGTTTATAGTATTCCCTTATCACCTTATCATCCTTTCATTCTTATAGAACATGCAGTGTTATACTCAGATTCCTTCCTGATACTGGTTTGTCAATTTTATTGATCCTTTCAAAGAGGTAGATTTTGCTTCATTGATTTTCCCTATTTTTTTCTCTTTTCACTTACATTGATTTTTGTTCCTATCTTTATTATTCCATTCCCTCTACTTAGTATGGGTTCATTTTTCTCTTCTTTTTCTAGTTAGTTGAGAGATAATCACAGATTATAGACTTGCGACTTTTTTCTAATGTAAGCAAGTTGCTATTATAAATTTCCCTGTCAGCTCCTTGCCTACATCTTACAGATTTTTTTTTTTAAATTTTCATTCAGTTCAGTGTATGTTTTGAATTCCCTCTAGACCTCCTCTTTGGCTCATAGATTATTTAGAAACTTGGTGTTTGATTCCAAGTGTTTTGAGACACTTCCTGTTGTTTCTAATTTGATTCTGTTCTGGGCACATATTACGTTCTATATAGTTTCAATTCTAATAAATGCTATCAAGCGTTGTCCTATGGCTCAGGATATGGTCTTAGTATACCTTCCGTAGGGTATTGAAAAGAATGTGTTGGGGCACCTCGGTGGCTCGGATGATTAAGAATCTGACTTTGGCTCGGGTCATGATCTCTGGGTCCTGGGATCAATCCCCACATCAGGTTCCCTGCTCAGCTGGGAGTCTGCTTTTCCCTCTGCCACTCCCTCTGCTCATGCTCTCTCTCTCTTTCTCTCTCTCTCTCAAATGAATAAATAAAATCTTCAAAAAAAATGAAAAGAATGTGTGTTTGCTGTTGTTGGGGGAAGGGTTTTTTCTCCATTAAGTCCTTCTGGTTGAGGGTGTATTCAGTTCGTTTGTATCCTTGCTGATTTTTATGTCTATTTATCTTGTCTTCCATTGTTGAGGGAGGAGTGTTGAAGTCTCCAGCTATAACTGTGGGTTTGTCTCTTCCTTTTTTTTCACTTCCATCTGGTTTGGCTTCACATATTCTGCAACTAGTTTGTGGGAAAGATTATGTATGATTACGTAAGATTACGTATGATTACGGTGTCTTTTGGTGGATTGAACTCTTATCAATGTGTATATTTATGTCTGTCCTTTGTAATTTTCTTTCCTCTAGTGTCTACTATATCTCATAATAATATAGTAATTCTTGCTTTTTTGGATATTATTTTCTTGTTATATACAATTTGGTTGTAAATCTAGAGTCCTCACTTAGCTGTTGCTGGTGGGGTTGGTAATGGAATACTATTTTCTTCTTTGGTGTTTAGCTGATACATGGATATTGTCTCAAAGTTTTCTGTCTCTCTTCTGCCCTTCTGGTCACTGGGCTAGATAGAGCAGGCTTTTCTCGTTTTTTTTGTTTGTTTGTTTTGATCTATGCCTATTGGTGCATCTCAACTACCCAGTTTGGAATTTGGGAGACAAATGGAGCATGCAGGGACCTCATGTCATTTCTTCTGCCTTCTTCTCTGCACTTTTCATAGTCTCCTTATGTTTATTTATATATTATATTTGGAGTTTTTAGTTATAATTAATAGAGGGAATGATGGATTAGCCAACTTGAGCTGCCATAACAAAGTACCATATGTTGGATGTCGTGTTTGTTTTTGTTTTGTTTTGTTTTTCTTTTTTTGTACTGAAGTCGATATTTTTAGAGGGCTAAATCCTCAAGCCATTAAAGTTTATTTCTCATTTATTTATATACTGTGATCCTCCCAAGAAGTATTCAAAGTGATTTTAATGGATACATAAAAATGGAGACTTTTACTTCTCACAGTTCTAGAGGCTAGAAGTCCAAGATCAAGGAGTGATCCAGTTTGTTTCCTTCTGATAGCTTTCTTCCTGGCTTGTAGATTGCTGCCTTCTCACGTCCTCATATAGCATATATAGAAAATAGGGGGTAAGGGAAATGGAAAGAGAGATGTCTCCTTCCTCTTATAAGGCTGCCAGTCCTATAGGACTAGGGCCTCATCCTTATGACTTCATTTAACTAATTACCCCCTTTAAGCCTTTAAACTCTAAACTCTATCTTCAAATACGGTCACTCTGGGGTTTAGGGATTCAATATGTGGATTTTGGGGTGGGAGGACCCAAATCAGTCCATAGTAAAAAGATAATGTTCTGTCTTTCTACAACTGAAAGTTTGAGCTCTATATTCTATCAAAATAGTAATAAACATATGTGACTATAATTGTTTTAACTTTAGGTAACTTTCCAGACAAAATATGGAAATTTTAAGGCTCCTAAATGCTCTTACTATATTTTGTGAAATTTCTTTCTAAGTTTGTTATACCAATGTGGTTTACTCATAAAGAAAATAAGACCCTTCATTCTCAACAGCTTTTTTAATTTTACTTCTTTGGCCTAAACTTTGCATAATTTTGAAAAAAAAAAAGAAAGAAAGAAAAAGAAAGTAAGGCCCCCAGTATTATATTCCACGTTCTCTAAACCAAGTTTGATTTTTATAATTATTAATTTGTTTCAGTTTTTGGGTGGAAATACCTGATGTAATTATGGGCAGGAAATCTTTAGATTGAGTTTATCATTTGTTTTTTTTTATAATGTCATACATAGCAAGTGGTATTTTTTGAAAGCATATGCTTAGTTTATGTAGACATCATATTCATTCGGATTAATGCTTATGGAGTTCTTTACTATCATCAGTCTGAAAAGGAAAGTCCCCTTAAAAAATTAATGTGGTCACTTTTTAGTCAGTTACCTCAGCATGGACCTCGGGCCACCATTTATGCAGGCATTTCCTAAGCTGACAGAGATTGCTGGAGCACAGGTGGGCAAAGTGTGATTTTGTTAAATTTACCATTGTGTTTTCCAGTCACCCTGCACACACACACACACACACACACTTGTGAATTTCTGCATATGATTTATAGTCTTTTAACACATAATCATACCAGTGACAGAATACTTTGTCCACTGGCACAGATGATTAGCTTTTCCTCTTTTTCTCTTTGTTTCACAGATCTAGAGCCAGAAGGGATAGGTTGCATAGTTTAAGAATGAAAAACTACTTTTTGTTTCATTGAGGTCTTCATATTGATTCTGTGGGCTACCTAAAAGACTGCTAGAAGGAATGCCCAGGCTTTCTTTTCTGCCCAGGTAGCAGACTTAGGAAAATGGAGATTATCTCTCTCTCCCACATGGAGCCCTGGATAAGTTCAATGAACTGTTCTGTGTCATAAAACTAAGGCAGGAGTGATAGCGGTGCCACTGTTTTCTTGCCCCATACAAGGTGGACTGGAACTGAGAAAGCTGGCAGGCTGTGGAAATGCTGCCCTCAGTGAGAAAGTGGGCTGAAAAAGCATTTGCTTCTCGGTGTAGGAGGGTGAAAAAGAAGCTTGCCTGTTTTAGGCTGTGCTAGGGGGAGCTGCCTCCTGGGGCTAAAAGGCTGAAGGTTCATTCCGGTCTGTCCCATCAAAAAGCTTCAACATGCCCTGCTCAAGCTCTGTGGGTGGGAAATCTGCACTTGAGCCAAGAGTCTTGTGCAGCCTAACAAATAGTACAAGGCACAAGTAGATAAATGTCTGGAGTGGAAGGCATACGGCTGTGAGAAGAAAGCCACAGGACTCTTTTTCCCCACTGTCCCCTCACATCCCTAGCCTCCTCTCCCACCAGCACTCTTGCTGCATTGATGCCTCCTGAGCTCTCGTTCTTACAGAAAATGGTACAAAGACTCTATCAGAAATGAAGCAATAGGGAAGGTAAGATGGAACTCAATTAAACATGCGCACATGCGCACATACACATAGATACACACACACCCCCTGCTGAAATGAGTTGAAAATTAAAATTATAAAATTTATAAAGAAACAGCTCACTTGGAGCAAATAGTAAACATGGCAAACAACAGATTTAGATCTAAATCTTAGGTAATAGAAACTAACAAATAGTTGTAAAGTAATTAAACATGATTAAGAATCAAAAACAAGAAAAGAGCGGCACCCCTTCTAAAAAGCACCATTTATTTATTTATTTTAAAGATTTTATTTATTCATTTGTCAGAGAGAGAGGGAGAGAGAGTGAGCACAAGCAGGAGGAGTGGCAGACAGAGGGAGAAGCAAGCTCCCCCCTACCCCCCACCCCCTGAGCAAGGAACCCGATGCAGGACTCCTTCTCAAGACCCTGGGATCACGACCTAAGCCAAAGGCAGACACTTAACCGACTGAGCCACCCAGGCATCCCTAGAAAGCACCTTTTAAAAGTCAAGTAAAACTAATAGATTGAGAAATTTAGTCATCAAAATGAAAAACTCAGTGGAGGGGTGCCTGGGTGGCTCAGTGGGTTAAAGCCTCTGCCTTCGGCTCAGGACATGATCCTAGGATCCTGGGATCAAGCCTGACATCTGGCTCTCTGCTCAGCAGGGAGCCTGCTTCCCTCCCTCTCTCTCTCTGCCTGCCTCTCTGCCTGCCTCTCTGCCTGCTTGTGATCTCGGTCTGTCAAATAAATAAATAAAATCTTAAAAAAACAACTCAGTGGAGACATTGATTATCAAATGAGGCACAATTGAAGGAGAAGCTATTTCCCAGATGAATCATAACGAGCTAAATAGATGAAAATATGAAAGAATAGTGAACAGTTGCAAAAATATCTAACACTTTTATGATACTTTTCTGTGCCAGGTCCTGGTCCCGAAGTTTCATATAGACTAAAAACCTTATGAGATATGGAGGCATGAATCCACCCAAGAGACACCATGTACTTAATCCTGCAAGACAAGGAGTATGGGTTCCTCTCATATGTAGGATTAGTGTTCCCACACATGTGTGCTAATACAATAGAAGGAAATAATCGAAACAATGTGGGAGAAGTGTCCAAAGATTATTTTCAGAAGAAAGATAAAATTGTGACTTGTATACAGATATAAAAAGTGAACACATGTTAAAGAATTTATTTTACTCATAAAACACAAGGGAACCAGGCAGATGTTAGAGTCAGTTCAAAGGAGAAATCAAATCAGGACAAATTTATATGGACTGGGAATGTTGAGATAAATTAGAGGTGGACACAAAACTTGTTTTTCTACAGGGCACAGAAAGTCTAGTCACTGCCAGTTAAACCAGTACCAGACAACATATAATTTATACATCTATCAGTTGCTTACAGCTTACAAAGAATTGCAGAATAGCTCGAACACAATACAGGCTAACTCAGAACTATGTTAGAGAGGATGAGGTTTTCCACTGAAATACATCTTTTTTTTTTTTTTTAACAGAAGCCATATTATGAAAGAATAGCTGAAAATTTAATAATACTGATGAAAAACATAAATCCTCAGTTTCAGGACATACAACAAGCCTAAGGAAAGGTGGATAGTAAGAAACGAGCCCCTAGACATACTGCACTAAAAGCTGCAGAACACCCGAAGCTAAGGAGGTCCTGGGAACAAGGGAAAACAAAAAGGGCAGCTTCTTAATGAAGAGCTGAGAATTAGACTGCCTGCAGACCTTTTAGAGGCCACAGTAGAAGCTAGGGAAAAAAAAAAAAAAGTATTTTCTAAATACTGAAAGAAAATAATTATCAACTTAGAATTCTTTTCCTGGCCAAACCATTTTTTAGGGGCAAATTAGACATCCTGACATCTTCAGAAAAACAAAGACAAAAAGAGTTTCCCATGAAGGAGAAAGGACCAGAAACACTACTATTAAAGAAACTGCCAGAACGAACATTTAGGAACAAGGTTTGAGAAGGAATGATAAGCAAAGCAGTTGGCAAAAGTCAGGTAAATATAAGGGCACCCGGTAGCTCAACTGGTTAAGGGTCCGACTTCGGGTCGGGTCATGATCTCGGGGTTGTGGGATGGAGACCTGAGGTGGGCTCCGTGCTCAGTGAGGAGACTGCTTGCCCCTCTGCTCCTCCCCGTCTGGTATACACTCTCTTTGTCTCTCAAATAAAATATTAAAAAAAGGTCAGGTAAATATAAGCAAGTTGGAATATATAAAATAATAATAATGAACTTGGGGGTATTAAAAACAAAGAGGTTAATGGGGCACCTGGATGACTCAGTGGGTTAAAGCCTCTGCCTTCAACTCAGGTCATGGTCCCAGGGTCCTGAGATCAAGCTCCGCATCGGGCTCTCTGCTCTGCGGGGAGCCTGCTTTCTCCTTTCTCTCTGCCTACTCGTGATCTCTGTCTGTTAAATAAATAAATAAAATATTAGAAAAAAAACCAAAGAGGTTAAGATGTTAGAAAATAGTAACATGGAAGGTGGTACTTGGATAGCAGGTGGAGGTAAAATTTACAATGATGAAGGAATTGTCAAGGATAGACAATACAATGTTTTGACAAAAGAACAAAGTTGGGGGACTTACTCTGCTAAATATCAACATTTTCATTACTTTATAGATTAAGATGATATTATATGAGGGGCTCGGGGTGGCTCAGTCAGCTGGGCATCCAGTCCTTGATTCTGGCTCAGGTTTTGATCTCAGGGTCTTTAGATCAAGCCCGAGTCAGGCTTTGTGCTGAGCACAGAGTCTGCTTGGGATTTTCCTTCTCTCTCTGCCCTTCCCACCACCCTCTCTCTTCCTCTCTCTAAAAACAAAGATAATATTATACTAGGTCAGGGATAGTCATACAGTTCAAGGAACAAAATAGGGAGCTCAGAAACTTGATGCATACTGTGCTAACATTATCCTATTCATAACATTATTATAATCCATCCGATGTTACATTCAATTGTTAAAATAGCATCCGTGTTATATGCCACCTAACATGTAAATTGGTGGATAAAGAAAGGATCTTGAATGCATTCCTCTGGAAGCCTCCTGCTGATGCTGATCTCTGACCGGTAGAAATGACCATAAAATTTCAGTTCTGCTCAAGACTCTTTGTTCATGGACTATGACTGGCCACAATGCTGGTTGCAGACCCTTAACATCTTAGATAAAAAGGCAGAACTAAACCAAAGTATCCAGAAACAAGACTCATTACTTTTTTTCGAAACAAAAATCATCTATTTTAAACAGACTGTTTTCCCTCTGACATCTAGGTATGCCTTACTTAAGAGGTGTTTTAACATGTAATTGACAACTTTTTTTTTTTTTTTTTTGGCAAGAGATTTAATATAAATGATACCTTAAATCTATGGTATTTTTAGATAGATTGGCTCTCTCTGTCTTCCTCCTTTAGTTTTTTTCATTCCAATATTTTAATTTTATTATTTTTATTGAGATTTAATTGACATATGACATGTAAGTTTACTGTGTGTGAGTGTTAATTTGATCCATGTGTATATTGCAATAAGATTACTGCTGTAGCATTAGCTAACACCTCTAGCACATCACGTAATCATTATTCCATTTTGCAGTGAGAACAGTTGAGATCATTTTTCTTCTCTTCTGCTTTTCTGTTTCTCTTTGAAGGACAATGTGAGCTCAGAGAGGACAGGAAGGGCTGCACATGAGTCCTTATTCTTTAGGGTCCTCATGAGCCCACACACCTAGTGCGCTCTTTGGTACAGCAGGGTAACCCTAGATTTTTTTTCCCTAATCCTTCTGCATTACTAATATTCAGAGTCTTTAGTTTAGTGAGCATGAGTCTGTTGGGGGTTGGTCTTTCTGGGCTTCCTTGATGGCTGGCCCCCCTGTTCCTCTCTCTCAGGGCACTGATAGCTGGACTCCAGGGACAGATGATGCTGTGAGTGGCACAGTCACTTTCTTTTCCTTGGCTTAAGGCTGAGCTCCTGCAGGCTGTGGGGGGTTCATGCTATAGGGCAAGCTAAGCAGGAGGCTACAGTGAGCTGGGTTCAGAGGCCCCAGGTCAGGAGCCAGGGTGGAACAAAGCAGTACAAGGGCCCCAGGGGGATAGAGAACAGGAAGACATCTAATCCCAGACCCCCAAGTTCATCTCTGCCTGTGCCTTCATTGACTTCTGAAAGTACAGCTTGCAGTGAACTCCCTGAACATTGAACCCTGGACCCTGCAGGCATGGCTACCCATGGTTTTCCCTCAAGCCCTGATGCTGGCCTTCGTGCTAAGGCAAGTGCTATGGTAAGGTACTGGGGCAAACCTCACTCACCCCAGCGTCCAGGCCAACCACCCCTTCACAAAGCTTCCCTCTGTCTAGTTTACTTACAGGTATATGATCGGACCATGCATTCTGCGGGGGATGTACCATCCTTCCTTTCCACCTGCTGGAGTGATGCACACCCTTCAAGCCTGTCCAGTTGCCCTTTCTTCCTGACCACCACATGAAGGACATTAGGGTCTGCACCCTGAATAACTGGGCTAAATATCCATCCTCTCCTTGATCACTTTTCAGTGACAAAGCCCTTTTGCCCTTTGTTGCCCCATCGGTGTGGGAGGTGTACCCAGAGTTCTCCTCACACCAATGGAGGGCTTGTCTGTCCTCCTCTGGCTGGACAAGGACACAGGCATCTGGAAAGAGGAGCTGTCGATGGAACAAAGCAGTCATGTGCCTGAGTCGTCAAGAACTCTGAGGGCTCATCATGTCTTAAGGACTTATAAACAGTATCTATATTCAAGCTGTTTAATACAGGAAGTTTCACATGCACACCCGAGCAGAGGGAGGAGTGAGCCAAGTCCTGTGACCCACCCCAGCTCCCATGGTTATTAGTGTCTGCTGGCTACAAAGCTGTGTGATCTCACACCTCATGCTCCCTATCCCCGGCACCCATTATACATCACTGCATGAGCTAGTGCTGGGCCACGGGACACGTTTCACTGACACTATCACACACAACCCCCACCCCCCCCCAGGTGTCATGGCAGTGGCTTGGGGCCACGCATGTTCCACAGAGCTCTTTTCAGCCTCGGTTTTTAGCAGGAGAGCCCTTTTGCAATCAAATCTCCTCTCCAGTTCTAATGGCCAAAACAGATAAAGCAGTATTAAGCATGCAGTTATTCCAGCGGTTTACTTTTACATCGCTGGTGTAGAAAATAGCAGAGAACTCTAAGACTGTCAAAACAAATATTAAGATTTGACCATTGATGGGGCGCCTGGGTGGCTCAGTGGGTTAAGCCTCTGCCTTTGGCTCAGATCATGATCTCAGGGTTCTGGGATCGAGCCCTGCATCAGGACTCTCTGCTCAGCTGGGAGCCTGCTTCCTCCTCTCTCTCTGCCTGCCTCTCTGCCTACTTGTGATCTCTCTCTCTCTGTGTCAAATAAATAAATATAATCTTTAAAAAAAAAAGATTTGACCATTGATAATGATAACAATATTACAGTTCTGTTTATCTCAATATTCTGTTTTGGTTGAACTGTATTTAGAAATCAGTAAGTCACACAGGTAAACTGTTGCTAATGGAAACCGATTTTTATCTTGTTTTTACACATTTGTCTTGTGATCTCAAGAGTCTCTTCAATTAAATTGATCCAAATGTGTGGAGGAAGAGCTGGGAGGAATTCTTTTTTTTTTTTTTCCCTCTAGAATTAAGTCACTGATCTAACAGATGCTCACAGCCTTTGTTATAAATATAAAAATCAGACAAGAAGAAACCCACACTTAAAATGAGCAGAACCATGCATCCTCTGTCATGCGTCCCAAGATGGTTTCAGTTGTTGCAGTGGTGGGAACAGGGGCTGTGCAGTGGGGTCCAGGTTCTGTGATGGAACTGTAGGCTCAAATGTGGATTTTTAAAAAGAACAGAGCAAAACTGAAATCTTACCAGGTGACTCATTTGCAAGAGGTTCAAATACATGCACAGGCATGGCAAGAGAAGTTTTAGCTTAACTTCCAGCCAGAAGGGAGTTAAATGGGCCACATGTAGTAATCCATCTGTTGTCTAGTCTGAAGAGGTAGAATTTTCTAAAAGTCCTTTGAGTGTCTTTGGAATTTTATTAGTATTTTCAAGTACAAGGAAAAGAGAATATCAGAATCCACATGTAGAGAAACTCCAGAGCACTCAGAGAATCTCAGGGTTCCAGAGAACCCTGTTTGAAAATCGTGGTTTGAGCTAGAGCAAGTTTGTGATGGTCCGCATGTTCAGCTATTTTGTGCCCAGTCACTGTTTATCATTTGATTCATGGAGACAGCTGGGTACAGACCACAGTCAAAGAATATTTGCATCTTGAGCTGGCCTCTTCCTCTCTCTCCCTGTGCAGGCTTGCAAGTAAGGATACATGAGTGTCCTTCATCCCAAAGCTAAGAACTTAGTCTCTCTCCCCTGCTTCTTCCTCTGCACCTCATCACATATTTGTTTCATATTCAAACCCTGGCTTTTTTGTATAGTTATTTTCCCCCGAAGTTTCTGGTTGATATTTTATTGTAATTTTTAAAAATGTGTTCTTGATAGAATGCATGTGTTTTCCAGCTTATTTCTCTTCTCCCTTGCTCTGAATCTACTTCACTCTCCTGAGACCCCTCATCTCTTGCTGTAATTTGGACAGGTCACCCACCCCCTCCTCTCTAGGCCCGCTGCAGAGCTCATTATGGAAATACAATTTTCTTGATCCCCAGGTTTAGTCCAAAAGTTTATTTCTTCCTCTTTCAGTATTCACCCTCATTTTCCTAGAGCTCATCCTCAAATCCATGACTAAGAAAATACATGTGGGACACAAGCCCTCTGAGCCCTTGAACATTTGTGAAAGTGCTTCCCTCTGCCTTCATGCTTGACTGGTTTCTTTCAGCTCCAGCGTTTCTCTGTGTGATTTCTTGAGTAATTGTCTCCCGCCCTTTTGTCTCTCCAGCATCTGTCAAGTGAGTTCCCTGGGTCTGGTACTCTGGAGGCTTTCCTCGTCTGTGTCCTGCACTTCATCTCTGTGATTGTTCTCAGCCAAACCTCCCACCCATTTATAAAAATGTATTTCATAAATCATATTTTAACTCTCATAGTTCTCTTTGTTTTACTAAATGTAATGTCCTCTTAAATTTCTGAGAGGATATTACTTTTTTAAGGAGAAATTTTTTATTCCTTTCATTGATGGCATCCTCTTGGAGGGGAAAGAGCCTTTGCTGTGGTTTCCGTGGACGGGAACTGGCGAAGCAGAGTGAGCAAGGTTAGGCTTGGCTAGTGTGAAGAATGTCAGTGGGCACTGGGTCATAGGGGCTATCGCTGCTTGCTTGGTACCTCGCCCTCAGGTTAGAAGGAGAGAGGGCTGGAGTGTGAGACCTGGAGGAGGTGGCCGGGGTATGGGCTCTGGATTAGATGGTTTGCATTTGAGAGATGCACTGGTAAGCATGTTGTCTCCTGTCTCTAGGAACTGGCTAACCTGGCAGTGGAGGGGGGACAATTCCCCTGGGGTCAGCGAAGCATTAGAATACAGAAGATACAAGACGTGAATAATAAAGGCTGATGGCTTTAACTGTCTTTCTTTTTTCCTGTTTTGTGTCTTTGTTCAAGTTGGTAACTTCTGGTTGCAGGAGGTTCTGAACACGGGCAGGGAGGGGCCTGGGGTGTACCTGTCTGAAACCTGTTCCTAACTCTGCTCTCTTCACCTGTCCTCCTTCCTGTCATCGCTAATCATGGGGCCCACAATGCCTCGGGGCTCTGCTGGTGCCTGCAGTTCAGTCCCTGAACATGTACTGGTTAAGCACCCACCAAGCCTTGGGTGCACTCAGGAGGCGGGGACTGGAGCTTTGGAGGTAGTGGGTCAGAATCCCTGCCCACATGGGGCTGTCTGTGGCCGAATGCTTTACCTGCTCTTTATCTTCTACAGATAGATAGAAGCGTCTCATCTGCTGATGTCCTGTGAAATTGTCTTCAGGTTTAACTTCTGCTAGGAAAACTTTGTTTCATGTGCACATGAAAATCACAGTGCATATGAAGTGGGTGGCATGGATGGACATTGGCCACTACCAGCCTGTGCTCTGAGAAGATCTCCCAGGCCAGCTGCAAATGGTGTCAGCATGATCCAAGCGCAAAGGGTAGCACTTCTTAAGCTTTTCTAGCTGCAGTCAGGACAGACCTAAGGGCCCGGGGAAATCCACCACCTGGCAGTGCTGACTCATGAAATCCTTCTCGTGTTTCTAGTGCTGATGAACGATTCGATGCCACATTCCACACCAACGTGTTAGTTAATTCTTCTGGGCATTGCCAGTACCTCCCTCCAGGTAAGAACCGCTTCCTTTGTCCTTCTATAGTCAGACAATTTAAGCGAGTTCAGGGTGCCAGTCCTCATGGTCCTCACAAGAGTGTGGGGCATCCTTTGCCTCGTTCACACCCAACCCCTCCTTTGTTTGCAAATATTTCCTGAACATGACGATGCCATCTTCCTCTTTTTTGTCTTGGGGTCATGGCTCAAACTGTCTTTTCCAAAATGTGTCATATGTCCTTATTGTGTGCCAAGTGTTCTTTAAAGTTAATCCACAGTTAAAGCAAGTCTCCCTCGTCAGGTCACTTTCAGGTCTCCTTATAGTCTGCAAGGCAAGCACCCCGGCCTTTCCCTCCTCCATTTCAGCTGCTGTTTCCCCTCCTGCCAGACAGCGTATCCCGGCAGGGGCTGTTTTCCAGATGCGGGGGCGAGATGATGGGCTTGCGGGCTTTTTGAGCATGTGCATTAAAAAACTTGCATGTTGGGGCACCTGGGTGGCTCATTGGGTTAAAGCCTCTGCCTTTGGCTCAGGTCATGATCTCAGGGTCTTGGGATCTAGCCCCAGAGCAGGCTGGCTCTCTGCTCAGCAGGGAGCCTGCTCCCCCCACCCCCAACCCCTGCCTCTGCCTGCCTCTCTGCCTAACTATGATCTCTGGCTGTCAAATAAATAAATAAAATCTTTTTTTAAAAAAAAAAAAAAACCTTGCATGTTATATAGAAGAGCAAGTGGTTTCAAAGTGGGGCTCATTAGTGTCTTATTCCTGGCTGAGCTTCTCTCCCTCGCAGTCAGTGGCTGGTTAACTGCTTCCTGGGATTGATTTTTTTTTCCCACCAGCCCCTCGTTTCTCTCCATTCATTGAGCCCTAGGCTGCTCACTGAATAATACACAGCATGGGGAACCTGCATTTTAATGCTTTGAGGCAGATATCAACAGAGCTTTAAAAATCTTTCAGATCATTTTTTTACATGTTCTTTTCCAGGATCATCTCCCCACTGCAACTGTTTAACTTGCCGTTCCAGGCCATCTGCAGCCAGCTCCTACCCCAACACCACACACACCATATCCACACACCTACCACTCCCCACACATTACACACCACACACACACACACCATACCATATGCACACACCTACCACTCCCACACACACCACACACACATTATACCTCACATGCACACCCCCACATATACACCCCACATCCATATCTCCCCCACACACATATCCACACACATTCACACACCAACCACATCTCCCACATACATAGGTACACACCCACACCATATCCACACACTATCTACTATCTCCCCCACACCACACATGCATTACACACCACACATTCCACATATATGCCCCGCACACCTACTTCGTGCACACACATATTCACACACCAACCACAACCCCTGCATACACACACTACACACCATGCATACCACACACTCACATACACACACAGCCTTTCTGCTGCAGTAAGCCCCATTCTCACACCTTCATTCACATCACACAGCAAAGCCGGCCTTGGCCTTGTCTTCTTAGTTGTTGCTTACACATTCTTCCTCCTTAGCAGTTGATAAGCATCCCGTGGGCAGATTCTGTGTTTACACACCTTAGAACCATCACTAATCAACCAGGTGCCTGGCCCACTTGCTCGTAAATGAAAGTGTGAGGCTTGATCAAAGGCAGATACCTCCCAATAATGTTTGTAGAGACTGAAGAACCACAGATTTTCGGTTTTCTACCTGAAAGCATGTGCTTCCTTGGTGCTTCCCCTGTTTCTTCACCCCTCCCCCAGCCCAAGCAAGCTTTCTGCCTAAACAGCAGGCCCCTGGGGGACTGAGGCTATGGGAGGAGTCTTCCATCACACACCCATACATTCTTTTTCCCCAGCCTGTGAGTTGCAGTTTCTATTATGAGGGCTATTTTAGAAAACGATCTCTGGTAGTCATCACTATACAAGGATATGGTGCTGCACATTGTTTTGAGGGCTGGGGCTATTTTCAGCTACAGGAAGCAGCATTCCTGAGCCCTAGGCTGCCTGTGTGCAGCAAACCCCTCTGGGGCTCTGTGCCTGTGTCCCAGTCTTCATGGCCCCAGAAGCCTGGGAAAGATGGGGCATGTTGTGCTGTGAGTGTGGGAGTCTCCCCTACTTTGGCGGGAGCAGAATGGAGCTCTCTGGCTTAGGGCAGCAAGCCTGTGCCCTGGGGTCATGTAGGACTGATCTGGGATGCTTTTCTGTTCATGCAACCAAATACAGGCAAGGGGAAAAAAAGTATTTTGGGTGCACAATTTGAAATAAAGACTTGGTTATGAAATTATCTTTTTATTTCATGTTTTTGTTTTTAACAGGTTTCTTGTATAATTTACATATCATACAGGTCACCCATTTTAAGTACACGATTCAGTGATTTTTAGTAAATTCACAGAGTTGTACAACCAATACCAAAATCTAGTGTTAGAACATTTTTTATCACCCCGAAAGGATCCCTTTTACCGTTCTGCAGTTGGTCCCCACCCTTATTGCCAGTCCCAGACCACCACTGATCTGCTTTCTATTTCTAGGGATTCTCTTTCTCTGGCCATTTCATGGAATTGGAATAATTCAGTTATAGAGCTACATTTTCTACAAGCAGTGTGGGTTTTGGGGGATCTTGCCCATTAATGGGAAGGCAGCAACTGTGGATTCCTATAAACAGTGGACATGGCTCTTAAAGGAACTTGAGAGGACAGGACATTGTTTATCCTTTCCCAGCTTGGTTGTGGAGTGAAGGTTTGTGTTTGCAAGGCTACTGAGTCCCTTCCTCCATTCATTTCTTTTCCTTTTTTTTTTTTTTTTTTTAATTTACTAGCAGAAATGTATGGAGCGCTGACCCTGTCCCCAGGAATAGGGGGCACCCTTAGCTCTTTGTGCCTTCCACTGCCTTCAAGCCTTTATCTGGGCAGGGAGGAACCCATGGGCATAAATTGTGGAAGGGGTCTCATCTCCATAACCTGTGAAAAATGCACCTCCAACTTGTCTTAGGCTGCAGTCACTCTTTTTAGTGGAAACTCTTACTTGTGCCCAAGCACTGTCTTCAACTTAAACCTATCAGTCTTTGTTCTTAATCTAAAATCTAAACTAGTTAAAATTATCTTCCACATACATTTCTAGATAACCAAATATTTTCCTCAATTTTTAAAAAGATTTTATTTATTTATTTGAGAGAGAGGGAGCATGAGGAGGGAGAGGGGCAAAAGGAGAAGGAAAAACAGACTCCCCACAGAACAGGAAGCCCAAAATGGAGCTCGATCCCAGGACTCTGGGATCATGACCTGAGCAGACGCTTAACTAACTGAGCTGCCCAGGCACCCCCAGTGGTTTTGTTTGTTTTGTTTTTCTCAATTTTTAACCTCAGGAAATGCCCACCCTGCTCCTCCGCCCCCACACGTCCCTTTTATATTCTGCTTCTAAACCCTTCATCATTTTTATCAACTTTTCTGTAATTGTTTTTACATTCTTTACTTTTTTCCTATTAGAGTTTGAAGGTGCACAGACATTGTAGGAGCAAATTTATAGAACTTCTAATTCTTTGCACAGAAATCCTTAAATAGAGTCTTCAACAGAGCATGACAGCCTTGTCTGTGAATTTTAAGACAGTGAAGCTTCGGCTGAGCTTCCTTTCTAGAGATTTTTCCAAAAAAAGACCAAGCTTGTTCTCGACAGGTCTAGCTGTGGTCTGGAGGCCTCTCTGATCTCACCCATTCTAGAGGCCCAGGAGCCTACGTCTCCACTTCTTGAAGGGAACACAGGTAGGCCAGAACAATGTATGCATGAGGCACCGATCATAAGGATATGCTGCTGAACATCAAAAATAATGTATTGTTTAACTCACCAGCCCTTTCCAGGAAGAAGAGACAGCACATATTATGAATAGCATATGAGATTAGAGACCCAAAGAATAGCTCTGTGTTTATTTATTTATTTACTTATAATTATTTCATTTTTTTCCATCTTTACTGAAGTGCGGTTGACAAATGAGAATGTAATGAGGTGTGCGACATGATGACTAAACATACACAAACATTGTAAAATGATGCCACAGAGTTAACACATCCACCACCTTACAGGGCTGGGTTTTGTTTTGTTTTGTTTTTCATGGGAATGTTTAGGATCTGCTCTCTCAGCACATTTCAAGTACACAATGTTACTAACTAGAGTCACCTTGCTGTACTGTTGATCCTCCAAACGTACCCCTTCACCAGCCCCTGTCCATTTCCCCACTTCCCCCAGCCCCTGGAAACTCACTGTTTCTGTGAGTTCATTTTTTTGTTTCTGTTCCCACCCCCCGCCCCAAATCCACATGTAAGTGAGATCATAGAGTATTGTCTCTGGCTTACTTCAGTTAGCAAAATGCCCTGCGCGTTCATCCATGTTACAGCGAATGGCAGGATTTCCATCTATTCTAAGCTGAATAGTATTTCACTCTGTATGTGTGTGTATGTGTATGTGTATTGATAATCTTTTTCTTTTTTTATTCATTCATTGATGAATACTCAGCTTTTTTCCATTCCTCAGCTGTTGCTAGTAATGTTGCAGTGAACATGGTGAATATGGAGGTGCAGATATCTCTCCCGGATGGCAATTTTGTTTCCTTTGGATATATACCCAGAAGTGGGGGGGGTCACTGGATCATATAATTGTTCTATTTTTAATATTTTTAGGAATCTCCATACTGTTTTCATAATGACTATACCAGTTCACATTCCCACCAGCAGTGTGAGACTGCTGCGTATTTAAAGCCAGGCTTGGTCCCCTTCCATTTCGGTTTTCTGAGTGTTTTGTTGCCTGCATAGGCATATTCAAGAGCTCCTGCTACATCGATGTACGCTGGTTCCCTTTTGATGTGCAGCAGTGCAAACTGAAGTTTGGGTCCTGGTCCTACGGAGGGTGGTCCTTGGATCTACAGATGCAAGAGGCGGATATCAGTGGCTATATCCCAAACGGAGAATGGGACCTTGTGGGTAAGCCCAGCAAAGGCATGAGACTAGCAGCCTTGTAGAAAGCCACTTTTTTTTTTTTTAATATTTGTAAAACAGTACCCATTTATTAGCTCCTAGGTTTTTTTTACAATTTTTTTAATTAATTTTTTTTTATTTTTTAATTAACATATAATGTATTATTAGCCCCAGGGGTACAGGTCTGTGAATTGCCAGGTTTACACACTTCACAGCACTCACCATAGCACATACCTTCCCTAATATCCATAACCGAGCCACCCTATCCCTACCCCCC
>RCUC01151135.1:0-24352 GCA_003697995.1 Taxidea taxus jeffersonii
TTTTTCTTATGAGTTGAGGTGTAAAGTAAATAGGATGTAGGTTCAGGGTGATGAAGGAATAGCCGTGACTTGGGGCGCAAAGGACGGAAATATTCTCAGCCTTGATGAGTCTTCTAGGGAGGAGCGACGGGCTTCTCTGCCCTCATGAAAAGTGTATTTTCTCTTTTTTCTCCTTGCCAGGTGGCCCCACCCTCCTGCCATTATGATGCACACTGACAAATAACAAGGAAGGAGGCATAAATAAGATGGGACTGGTATCGTGAGGGAAAGGAAATGGTAAAATCCAAGAGATCCCAAACCAGAGCAGTAGAAAAGAAAAGAGCCATCTCGTTGCCTTACTGCCTGGCTTGGGTACCCGTTTCAGCCTGACCTTTGCTGAATAGCTATTCTAATTAGCATATATTCAATCGACTAATAGAAATACTTGAGAGATGGAATGTGTCAGTTAACCCCTGGTCAGTCAGGTTTGCTTCAGCAAGCTGAGATCACTGTCAGGCAGCCATGCTTCATTCCTTCATGAAACTGAGAACATGGGACTACAAGTTTGGAGAGATTCATTCCCATGAAGAAGTCAAAACAAAGATGGGAGCAAAGGCACAAGATGCTCCTACATTTTGTTCTCTAAGTATTTTTACAAACTTCTTAAAGAATAAGAGAAAATAAGAGGAAGATTGTATCTCGGTATGCCCAATGAGAAAGAAAAATTGTAATTGGATAACTTTACTGTCAATCATTTAGCAATGCTTCCTGACAGAACGTAAGGAGATGATACAGGAAACTGTATATTATATGTCAATTGCGTAATATGGTAGTTACTAGCTGTTTGTGACTCTTGAACTCTTGAAATGTGGCTAGTGTGACTGAGAAAACTAAATTATTATATTTTAATTAATTTAAATTTTAATGTGTATAGACACATGTGACTAGTAACTACCCTATTGGAGAGAGTGAATCTAGAAATTCCCTTGCCAGGGAAGAAGCAATGACCAGGTTATTTCCCCTGATCTTTAACATAGTCAGATTTGTTTCCCTCCACCTTTTTTAAGATTGGGAGTATGCATGTCACCAGTACAGGGGCACGTGAAACACTCTAAGGAAAGGTATGTCACTAGTAAAAGGCTAGGATTCTGTGCTGTTGATATGTCATTTAATTTTATCATGAGTAAAGGGTAAAAGGGACCTTACTGAGTAACCCTTCTGACCAATGTATGACTCTGAGAAAATCAGGAACATTTCTAGTTTAGTGCCTACAAGTAGAAGGGATTTCTCTGATCTTTGGCCCAAATTATCCTCAAAATCAGAAACCCATCTCCTAAACTTGAGGAACTACTATAGAATCAGTCTTGGTTTGTTTTGAGAGTGATGAGGATCAAAATGACTTTCATTTTAAAAACTAAGCACATTGAACAACCTCATTATTCACTTAATTTAGAATAACTCAAATTAGTCATTATTCAGAAATTGAATAATATGGATTCAGGCTTCCAAAATGGATTTTTGATTCATGAAATAGAATGTCTCAGTTGTGAGTTCTCAAAAATATTTTATTCGCACCCTTTTTCCAATCATTGAGTTTGTTGAGAGGTAGCTTTGCACTTAAAAATAATTTATTGAGCTCTATGACGTGCCACGCATTGTGCTAGACGTATTACAACCACTTAATGCTTTTAAAGTTCTTTGAAAGGAGCGGAAACCAAAGCTGACAGAGGTTCAGCAACTCACCAGTGATCACAGCTTGTAAACTGTGGATATGAGTTCCAACTCAGGACCGCCTGATGCCAAAGCCATGCTTTTCAGAAGGGGAGCTATTTCCTTTTGCCAGCCACATTTGCCTCTTTTATTTAATCTAGCCACTCAATCTCTTTGGATTCACTTTTGTAATATATCTCCTTTGAAAGGATGCTGATGATCTTTCTCAGTACAAGCTCGAGGCCCAGCCTCTTGGCAACCGGATTGTGCTGAGTGGTACATCACCAAAGCCTGCAGTAAACGCTCTGGCTTCTTGCAGTGTTAGGGTTTATGCTGATGGGGCGAAGTGGTGGGAAGATCATTTCCCTTCTAAGCCAAATTCCATTTAATTGCTATTGTTTACCTGGTGGGAAAAAGATTTATGTTCCCCAGCTCAAGCACATCAATACTACCAAATACTGTGATGTAGCCTACAGTTTACACAGGTTAACTCATATGAAAGCCTGGTTGGAATAGAAAGGACGGATGAGCTCATGTAAATGTAATAATAAAGGTTCTTCCAAAAAACTTCTCTTCTCCCACGTTCTAATCAACTCTCAAGGGAAATCATCGGTCCAAATCAATAACTTAATAGCATGATGAGCTTTATTACATTTGCAGCGTAGAAAAATAGAAATGGCTGTACAGTGTAATTCAATTCTCTTCTAAATCTTAGTCAAAGATCACAACACAGAGCCAAGGATCACTAGCTCCTTTCCTCAGATTTTACCTATTAACTGTAACTGATATAGCCCACCAGTGATATTAACATCAGAAATTACATCACATATTTAGTAATTTGGAAATACCCAATATTGTTCCCATTGCAAAACTTTACTGAGAGAAGATTTCGTCCCTTTCATGATTTATCACAGTTTATGCAGGACAGAGCCAGGCTGTCGGGGTTCAAGTCTCACATTCATCATTTACCAGCTTGGTATCTAACCTTGCCCTGCCTCGGTTTCCTCTGTTTTAGAAAATTCCATAAAGTTGTTAGAAGGTTAATACATGTAAAGCCATTAAAACAATGTCTGGCCCATAAGAATTCATGTTCTATAGTCATAAAGGAAAAAAAGAAGTGCTCTTTACATGATCTTAAAATATCTCATTATCATTATTTTCTGTTAATATTTTTGTTAATATTTTTCATATTGATAGAATGTCATTTTTTAGCTTTTAAAAATACATGTTACATTGCTTCATTTGTCCTGAATGCTAGTTTTTATCTTCCGTGAAACCATGTCCTAATTTATTTGAAAAATATTTATGATCTGTCATCTTTCAGCCAGATGTCCCATTAGCTTCTAAGAAGCTTAGAATTCTGCAAAACATCTTCAGAGAGGGAGCATAATAATGCTTTACTGAATGATTTTTTCTTCTGGTGGTAGCAAATATTTTGAGAATTCAAAAATTCTCTTTCCTTCAACTGTTCTCTAAAATTAAACTGTGAGCCTCTGACCACCATGCAGCCTCCATATTTCATTATTGGGACTGTCTCAGGTATGTTTACCTTCAACAGAGTTGGTTCCTTAGTCTTCCCCCCTTTCTCCACCCCCTCCCTCCCCTTCTCTTCCCCCAGCCTGCTGCATGCCTGTCTACTCTGAAGAGTGGTGACAAATACTAATCTGAACTAGACCACAGTCATATGAAGTCAGATGGAGAACTTGGCCTTGTTTCAAACCTAAGCAGAAGGGAA
Source organism: Taxidea taxus jeffersonii (assembly GCA_003697995.1). NCBI lineage: Eukaryota > Metazoa > Chordata > Mammalia > Carnivora > Mustelidae > Taxidea > Taxidea taxus. The sequence continues at coordinate 3,425 of RCUC01151135.1, forward strand.
GGGTGGAAACTGCTGTCTTGTAAATAGCGAGCCACCCAGAGCGTAAGCCCTGAAAACATGTAAATAACACTACGTCCCATATGCTTTATTCCTCAATTTTGTCATGCTACCTTTGCCAGCTAGTTTGACTGAGTATGATTTGCAATGTTATTTTGTTGAACATTTTTTTGACAATTTGAGTACAGTTTTGAATGTAATATTAAATCCTCTTCTGGCTTGGCAGATTGCAAAATTGCACGCTCTGTCTACACATCAAATCCTAGGTCTGGAGGGGAATTCAGACTTGACCTAGTCCAGCACATACAGAAAGTATTGCATTTGAGCTCTCTCATAGCAGACAATATTTCAAACTATCCTAAATGACAATCATACAAGATTAATTATGATATTAAAGATGCTTTCTCAAAAAAGTTAAACTTAAGCTTGGCTTCCACTTATAAATTCATTCAATTTCTTCTTCTCATTCAGGGATCTGTAGCCAACTCCAATGGCTGGACCAGTAAGTTTGATCACACCTCTGTGACTAAGGAGAAAACTATCATAAATTATGTTAGCAATTTAGTTCTAAATTCTTTGTGTCAGCTTTATGTGTCAGACATGGGACTAGTCCACTTTTTAATCCATGAGGGATTCTAGAGAATAATCAGAGAATCAGCTCAATCCTAGCCACAATTTTATAGAAATTCTGGGATAACCAGAAACGACACTGGCACAATACTTCAAGCTTTGGCCTAGGATGACTTTAAATCATACTTACATTATGTTATAACATTTTTCTGAGAATTCCTTAAGGAAAATATGTATATGATCAAAGGAAGGGAAAATTGCTTTAATCAAAGTCCCCATGATTGTAGATCATGTACTTACTGACTGAATGAAGACTTACCTCAGAACACCATTTCGTCAGCTTTCCTTTGGGCTTTCTATCTTCCCAGGTTCTATTATTATTTCTGGTTTTTTTTTTAATTTAAATATAGATGGACAAACAAAAGATAGATTGCTTTAAAATATCAGCCACATGGCATTTTGAAGTTGTTTTAAAACAAACTCATATCAATTTTAAAGTTAGCTTCAGTGAAATTAAAAAATACATTCAACCTGGAATTCTCCTTCATAATCAGCATCTAAGATCTGTTATTCTTTTATGATTAAGTAGTCTCTTCATCAATTTGTTTATATTTATGTTTCTTCCCTCTTAAAGAAGCTTTTTGCTCTCTTATATATTTCCTTGGAAACCATTTAATCTGTAAGGTAGAGACTTCTCTTCTGATTCTAGCCAGTTCTCCTCTGTTGCTGGGGCACAGGGTAGATTATATTTCCCTAAAGCACAACAGTGAGGTGGAGCAGCACCACGGTGCTAAAAGGCTTCATCATGGGCTTCACAGAAGTGATGTGTACCCTGTCCAGGCCAAAACATTTAACTGCTGCCACCAGCCCCGAGCTGCCTTCCCGTGCTGAGCAGCAGAGGCACCGACCTTGTGTTGACATTGGGGATCTACATGGCAGAGCTGCCCCTGAAGGACAGGTGGCTTGGAGGGTCTCCTACATCCACAAGTGATCTTAAAGGAAGGAGAACTAAACCATTTGTTGTGTAAGTCACTGAGTTCTGGGAGCTTTCTATTATTGGTGCATAACCTGGTCTATCTTAATATAATTAGACAAGATAAGACAAACCTTAGGAGAAAGTCCGGCCTGTGTACATTATGACTTCCTTGAGTATCTTATCAAGACCTACCTGGGATACAAACATGATTAGAATACAACCTTTTGCATTCAGATTGCTATAGAAATACGTCCTGGGATTATGTTTAACCAAAGTTGGAAAATTGGACTAAAACCTTTTTCTCTTGCCAAAAATATGTGTGAATCTGAAAATGTTGTGGGTGCGCATGCACTCACATACACACATACACACAGGGTGTGTGTGTCCTGCATCGTCATGCATTCAGTCTATATGAATGTTATCCATAGACACGTTTGAAGGGGTAGGGGCAGAGAGAGAAAGATACAAGTCACCACATTCTCCCGTGGATCTTTCACTAAGTTCCAAAATCCAGTGCAGTTGTGGTCTATCTGCCACTCTCTTGCACAGAATAAAAAATGGCTCCCAGATCATAGGAAAAATGGCATAATTCCTAATTCCAGCTAGTCTATAACTAGTAATTTTCCTTTTCTTTCCTTTGAAGGGTGGGTCGGAATTGTCTGAAATGAAGTAGTGCGATAAGAAAAAAAATGTTGCCATCCAATTTTATGTAGACGTTGTATTCCGTTGTATTGGCAGTTCTTTGTACTAAGCCAAGGGCAGGTTCTGTTCAGTTACTGTGACAGCCAGAAAGCTGCTAGGCAATCATGTAGACGTTTCTTGGTTGCTCCGGAGCCTGCCTCTGGCCGAGGTTTGCCCCTGGGCGCTGACAAGCACACACTTTGCATTTTATGTGGGTGAAGACACTAATTAGTGGAAAACCTGGGCTTAGCTTTTCTTCATTTAGCTGAATAATCTAGCTCTTGAAATTACGGATACTAACAAAGATATAATTATTATTGTTTCTACTGTACTTTTCATGACTAAGGTGTTTTTATTTTACACGCATTTCATTGCTAGGATACCTGCTCGGAGTGCCTAATGGTGTATGCTCCATTCTAAGAACGTAAAACGAGTTCACTTCTCTAAGACACGCAGGAATCACATAAACAAACTACCATCCAAACTCCTGCCTGTGCTCTGATGACAGACATCACTGTTTTTTTTAATTTTTTTTAAGATTTTATTTATTTATTTGACAGACAGAGATCATAAGTAGGCAGAGAGGCAGACAGAGAGAGAGAGAGGGAAGCAGGCGCCCTGCTGAGCAGAGAGCCCGATGTGGGGCTAGATCCTAGATCATGACCTGAGCCGAAGGCAGAGGCTTAACCCACTGAGCCACCCAGGCGCCCCAGACATCACTTTTCTAATACAAAAAATCCTTTTGCAAATATTTTTCTTTATAAAATATTCTTTTTTAAAGCCACAAGGATTCAAAACTCCAGATTACTCTTGGTATTGCCCACATGATCTTTGTAGCATTTCGGGAGTCAGTGACTCACATGCATCGGAATCCCTGGGGATCCTTGTGAAAAATGCAGGTTATTGGTTTTCTACCTAAATGTTCCAAATCAGAATCTTCTGAAGCAGGCTTCAGAAATTTTCATTTTTAACTAGTTTTTCATAATTAGTGATTCTAATACACAATAGAATTTGAGAGCTCCTACTGAAACAGTAACGATCATTATTCCTGAGCACTGGGAGAACATCTTTAAACCATTATAGAGATTACTCTGGCTTTATCAAAGTGACACCTCAGTAAGCCCCTTTATGTTTGACCCCCTCACCTCTAATAGGCATTTGAACAGCAAATTAAGTTTAGTTCCTGGTAGGAGCCAAGAAGTTGTAAATGGTCAGTGAACAGCAGAGGGATAATTGTTTCTTTTTGTTTGTTTGTTTGTTTAAGCTTTTTTAAATTTAAACATATAATGTAACCCCACCACCCTCTCCCAACCCCTCTCCCCCGCCCACCCCCCTCAGTTTGTTTTATGACATTAAGAGTCTCTTTTGGTTTGTCTCCCTCCCGATCCCATCTTGTTTCATTTTTTCTTTTCCTACCACCTTAACCCCCACCCCCATTGCATCTCCACTTCCTCATATCGGGGAGATCATTTGATAGTTGTCTTTCTCCAGTTGACTTATTTCGCTAAGCATAATACGCGAGAAAAACATGCAGCCAAGAATACTTTATCCAGCTAGGTTATCATTGAAAATAGAAGGAGAGATAAAAAGCTTCCAGGACAAACAAAAACTGAAAGAATTTGTAAACACCAAACCAGCTCTACAGGAAATATTGAAAGGGGTCCTCTAAGCAAAGAGAGACCCTAAAAGTATTATCAGAAAGGAACAGAGACAATATACAGTAACAATCACCTTACAGGCAATACAATGACGACAGGGATAATTGTTTCTTAATTTGAAGTATAATTTGAAGAAACTGAACCTCCGTATCCTAATGGGTTACGTTTTTAAATGACACTGAAGGCTGCCTTCAGGAAATACTAAAAAATTGTGAATTTGGAGGCTGATGTTAAGGAAGAATTTGAAAGTACACAGGAAGAGGTAGCAGGTGGCTGGTGGGCAAGTGAGGCAGGAGACAGTCTATCACTGGATGGAAAGAAGAGAAAGGGGTGTGGAGAGCAGCATTTGAAAACAGAAAATAACCTTTGCACACATTCCTTAAACCCAAGGTTAAGTGGTAGTATCCTGTTTTGCAGTTACAAATTTGAGTCACAGAGAAGTTCCATTAGTTGCCAAAGGTCAGTCGGTTTGTCAATGGCAGAACCAACCATACTCCAGTGACTCCAAACCCACGGCTTTTTCCACCTCATTATATTGCATTTTCTTTTGTTTTAAGCCTTCCAACTAGTTTTCAGCCCATCTGAGGGCATCCTATCTAAGTCAATTTGAATTAATGTGGCAGGACCTTGGGCAACCACATCAGTGTTTTTTTGAGCCTTTCTTACTTTTTCCCTTCAGAATAATTACAAACTGCTGTGTTTTAATTACAGTGACTTTTAGGATGCTTCAGATTTCTTCCAAACAGTTGGTTTTTGTATTTTCTGCCTCTACCTTTTCATCCCAAGAATCCTAAACTCTCCTGTACCCCAGTGGAATTTTCCCCTAAGAAGAAACCCTGACTGATGTAGTCCATCTGAATGGCAAGATGGAGGAGCACAGAAATAGACTTTCCTGAATATAAGGTGTAAATGCTTTCAGGGAGCCCCTTTGGGTTGAAAGCAGTATAAAGCAATATTCTTTTCAAAGCCAGTTGGAGGGAATTTACAGGCAAGAAACAATGTGGTCTACGTGAAAACAATAATTCTGATTTCCATGTGTCATCTGTGTGTTGCACAACTCTGTAAGTTATTCATAGAAACAGAAATTAGGAAAAGGAAGTAGCTCTACAATGTGCTGTGACTAGAGAATCACTGAGTATCCCTTACTCGGTTGATGGTTTGAATCGATGTTTGTTTATGAAGAAATATAGTGCAGCTGTAATGGGATGGCCCCTTCTAGAAAGCAAAAAGAAAATAGATAATTGTTTTATGAAGGCAGCAGTGCCTTTTCCATAAGTGACCCAGGAATCAGCTTTTTCTTCCTATTAAGAGTTACCTCTTAATGGTATATTTAGTAAACAATGGTATATTTAGTAAACAAAGGAGACTTTTTTTAGTTTATATTTGTTTCTGAGCCATCCCTGATTGCTACCCCCCTGAGACAGAGTTCTCCTTTCTTCTCCTCACTGTGTCACTGCCAACTTTTCAAAGGATTCTATAGAAGAAGAGATGGTCAAGAAGAGATAACAGGGCCTCACTTCTCTTCATAGTTCTGTCATTTCTCTTTCTTTCTCCTTTCTTTCTTTCTCCTTTCTTTCTTTCTTTCTTTCTTTCTTCCTTCCTTCCTTCCTTCCTTTCTTCCTTCCTTCCTTCCTTTCTTTTGAGGTATAATTGACATGTAAAAGTCTATACATATTTAATGTTTACAACTTGAAGAGTTTAGAGTAAGTATATACCCATGAAACCATCACCATCCTCTAGGCCATAGACATACCCATCATGGCCCAAGTTTTCCTCCCACCTACTTTGTAATAATAAAAATGATATCTTTATTATAATAATAATAATCATCATCTACTATGTAATAGATCTCTTGATCTTGTTTATTTATATAAATGAAACTTTGTAAACTTTAATTATCACTTCCTCTTATCCTCTTAGCCCTAGCCCCTGACAATCACAATTATACCCCCTGTTTCTATGAGTTTGAGTATTTTAAGTTTTACATGTAAGTGAGATCATACAGTATTTGTCTTCCTGTGTCTGACTTATTTCACTTAGTCACTGTCTCCCAGGTCTATCTATGTTGTTACAAATGGTAGGATTTTCTTCATTTTTTGAAGCAGAATATTTGATTATATATACATACTACATTTTCTTTATCCATTCACCTATCATTGGATATTTAGATACTTTTCTGTATTTTGGCCATTGTGAGTAATGCTGCAATGAACATGGGAGTGCAAAGTATCTCTTTGAAATCCTGATTCCAATTCCTTTGAATAAATACCAAGAAGCAAGATTGCTGGATTTTGATGGCAGTTCTATTTTTAATGGGTTTTTATTTGTTTGACCATCTACTTAATATTACCATAGTCCAAAAATATTCTCCCAAATTAAGTCTTTCCAGACAGGATACTATATCCATGTCAGTTCCTAACCTTATTTCTTGTCCCAAGTTTTACTTTTCTTTCCTAGATATAACGTCCTTCTTTCTTCCTTTACTCTTTGAAAGTAAAACCTACTTTTGGGAGACTTTACTCATCCACAAGGGTTATCACCCCAGGATTCATTCACCAAATTCTTTAATTTCTTAATGTCTAAGCTTATTCTTGGAACCACTAAGAATTAGAACATAAACACATCAAAATTTGTGAGCTGCAACGAAAGTGGTGCTTAGAGTGAAATTTATTGCATTGAGTGCATGTGTTTAAAAAGGAAAGATATAAAATCAGTAGTCTAAGTTACTACCATAGGGAACTAAAAATAGAAGACAAAGTTAGGTCCAAAATAAACAAAAGGGAAAAAAAAGAATTAGAGGAGAAATCAACAAATTTGAAACAGGAAATCAATAGCATAAAATAAATCAATAAAAAGAAAAGTTAATTCTTTGAAAAGATCAATCATACTTCTTCTATTCTGGCTAACTAAGAAAAAGGGAGGACACAAATTACTAATATCACAAATCCAAGAGGGGACATGACTACGGATCCTGTGGATATTGAAAGGATGCTAAAGAAAACTATCAATAACTCTGTGTTCACAAATTTGATAGCATGGATGAAATGGACCAATTCCCTGAAAGACACAATTTGCCCAGATTGACATAAGAAGAAATGGACAATCTGAACAAGGCAATATCTAGTTAAGAAATTCAATAAATAATTAATAACCTTCCAAAACAAAAAGCACCAGGTCCAGATGGACTCACAGTGAATTCTACCAAACATTTAAGAAAGAAATTATACAATGCTCTACAATCTCTTTCAGAGGACAGAAGCACAAGAAATACTTTCTAGTTCATTCTAAGAGGCCAGAATTACCCTAATACCAAAACCAAACAAAGACATTACAAGAAAACTATAAACCAGTATCTCTCATGAACATAAATGTAAAAATCCTCAACACATTATTAGCAAATTGAACCCAAAAATGTTTGGAAAGAAACACGATGGCCAAGTGTGATTTATCCCAAGTATGCAAGGCTAATTCAGCATTTGAAAGTCATTTAGTATAATCCTCACACTACATGCTATTGATAATATCACCATTGATCATATCAGCAGATGCAGCAATAGCAGTAGACAAAATCCAACACACATTCATCATAAAAACTCTCAGCAAAGTAGGAATAGAGGGGAATTCCTTCAACTTGATAAATATTTACAGTAAACCTGGAGCTAACATCACTCATGATGAGCAACTCAAATTCTTCTGACTAAGGTCAGGTATAAGGCCTAGATGTCCTTGAAGTCTCAACCACTCCTTTCAACATTGTACTAGAAGTCCTGGTTAATGCAACAAGGCAAGAAAGAGAAATAAAAGGCATACAGCTTGGGGAAGAAGACATAAAACTGTCTTTGTTCATAGATGACATGATCATCTATGTAGGAAATCTGAAAGAACCACCAAAACTTCCTGCAACTAACAAGCAATTCCAGCAAGTCATAGTATGTAATTTCAATATATAAAAGTAAATAAGTGGAATTTGAAATTAAAAACACAATACCATTTATATCAGCAACCTCCCAAAATGAAATCCTCGGGTTATAACTCTAACAAGTAAGTAAAAATTCATATGATAAAAAGGAAACCATAAAACTCTGATAAACTAAATAAAGAAAAACTAAATAAATAGAGATACTTCAGGTCATAGAAAAGAAGAGTCACATTGTCAAGATGTCTGTTCTTCCCATTTGATCTATGGATTCAATACAATCCCAGGCAAAATCTCAGTAAGTTTACTTTATAGATATGGATAAATTAATTTTAAAGTTTACATGGAGAAGCAAAAAATCCTGATTAGCCAACTCAGTATTGAAAGAGAAGAACAAAGATGGAGGACTTACACTAGCAACTTCAAGACTCACAATAAAGCTACAGTAACAAGACAGTGTGGGATTGGCAAAAGAATACACAAATTGGTCAATGGAACAGAAAAAAAAAAACAGAAATAGACCCTCATAAATACAGTCAACTGATCTTTGGCAAAGGAGCAAAGGCAATAAAACAGGAAAAAAGATAGTTTTTTCAACAAATTGTGCTGACACAACTGGATATCCACACAAAAAAAAAAAAAAAAAAAAAAGGCGTCTAGACAGAGGCCTTACTCCTTTTACAAAAATTAACTCAAAATGGATTACAGATTTAAATGTAAAAGTACAAAACTATAAAACTCCTAGGAAATAGCATAAAAGAAAACCTAGGTGAACTTGGAGTAGTGATGGCTTTTTAGATAAAACACCAAAGGCATGATCCATGAAGGAAATAGTTGATAAGCCGGAATTCATCAAAATTAAAATCTTCTACTCTGTGAAAGACAACATAAAGAGAATGAGAAGACGAGCCACAAATCGGGAGAAAATACTTGGAAAATAAATGGTCCTGGAAAAAGGACCATTACCCAAAATATATAAAGACCACTTAGAACTCAACAGTAAGAAAACAAACAACACAGTAAAAAAATGGTCTAAGAGAGCTTAACAGAGACATCACTAAAGAAAATGTGTAGATGGCACAGAAGCATATGAGAAGATGCTCTACATTCTTGTTTTCAGAGGAATGCATACTAAAACAATGATGAGATACTGCACACCTATAAAAATAGCCAAAATCTGGAACACTGACAATGTCAAATGCTGACAAGGATGTGGAACAGCATTCATGGCTGGTGGGAATGCAAAATTATGGATTCACTTTGGAAGGCAGCTTCATGGGTTCTTACAAAGCTAAGCATACTCTTGCCAGATAGTCCAGTGGCTGTGTTCCTTGGTATTTATCCGAAGGAACTGAAAACTCACATCCACACAACAACGTGCACAGGGATGTTTATAGCAACTGGACTCATAATTGTTAAAACTTGGAAGTAAACAAGATGCCTTTCAGTAGGTGAATGGATAAACTGTAGTAGATCCAGACAATGGAATATTATTCATTGCTAAGAAGAAATGAGCTATCAAGCCATGAAAAGACATGGAGGAAATTTCAACACACATTATTAGGTGAAGGAGCCAATCTGAAAAGGCTACATACTTTATGGTTTCAACTATGTGACATTCTGGAAGAGGCAAAACACTACAGAGACAGTGAAAAAGATCAGTGGTTGTGGGGTGATGAAGGGGAAGGTAATGAACAGCATGGAGGATTTTTAAGGCAGTGAAAATACTCCATATGATACTCTAATGATAGATCAATATCATTATACATTTGTCCAACCCATAGAATGTACAACACAAAGAGTGAAACCTGCTGTAAATTTTGGACCTTGGGTAATTATAATGTGTCCACATACATTCATTAATTATAGCAAGTGTACCCTCCGGTGGGGGATATTTGTAATCAGGGTGTGTTGTGGGGTGAGGGGGGTCAGGGAGTCATGAGACATCTCTGTACCTTCCTTCCAATTTTGCTGTGTATGCTGAGTGAAATAAGTCAAGCAGAGAGATTCAATTATCATATGGTTTCACTTACTTGTGGAGCATAAGGAATAACACGGGAGACATTGGGAGATGGAGAGAAGTGAGTTGGGGGAAATTGAAGGGGGAGACAAACCATGAGAGACTGTGAACTCACAAACAATAGGGTTTTGGAGAGGATGGGTGTAGGGGGTTGGGTAAGCCTGGTGGTGTGTATTATGGAGGGCACATATTGCATGGAGCACTATGATTCATTGCATAAACAATGAATCTTGGAACACTGAAAAAAATAAAATTGAATTAATTTTTTTAAATATTTTATTTATTTACTTGACAGACAGGGATCACAAGTAGGCAGAGAGGCAGGCGGAGAGAGAGGAGGAAGCAGGCTCTCTGCTGAGCAGAGAGCCCAACGTGGGGCTCGATCCCAGGACCCTGGGATCATGACCTGAGCCGAAGGCAGAGGCTTTAACCCACTGAGCCACCCAGGCACCCCTGAATTAAATTTTTAAAACTGCTTTTAAGAAAATTAAATCTTTTATATAGGGCAAAGAAAGAAATAAGTAAAAACATAAACTACAAACTTTGTAATGCTGCTTCCTTAGCCTAGCAGAGTCTGGTTATAGTTTATAATTTTTTACTTTTTAAAAAACTTTTATTATGACATTCAGTTAGCCACTGTATAGTACATAATTAGTTGGTGACAGCTTTGATTCTACCCCCTGAATTGGCCTAATTAAGTTCTCACACAGAGGTTGCCCCTCTGGCCAGTCTCTGTGGGGTAGCCAGGCTTCAGCTCAGCGCCATTCCTCCTTTAGGCCCTCCCCAGTCTCTGGAAAGGTGGGTCTGTACCAGTCTGACAGTCTGTACCAATGCAACCACTGAAGAAATGCTTTAGTTCAGTTAATAGATTAAGAAGTGTTAGGGTACTAACCCTTAATAATATGATCTTCTGATGATGTTATAAAATCACTCTTGCTCTCCCTGTTTCAGGAGAGGTAGGTAATGCCAGAAGATTGTGTTGGGATGTAGATAAGGCTTGAAGGAGGTGTGTTGAAATTTGATAAAGATATTTGAGAAAGGGGCTTGGATGTTGCCATCATTTAAAATTAATTGTGAAGGGGGATCAGCCCTCTCCGACTTCTCAGGCAGCTTTCCTTACGGAGGGGAGCTTTACAAGCGTAACCTCTGTGTCTCTCTGCCATGTTGGTCACAGGGCCTCAAGGCAGCTACAAGGGTTCTCAGATTGGTAAACTGGAGGTAAATATAATGGTGACCGAAAACTCTGTCCTTCTCCCTGTGGGAGATGAGCTTCCACCTGAGAACCTGCCTCCAGGCTTCCTGGGGGCAGTTTTCCCCCTGCTGGTGACAGGCCTGCCTCAGGCACCAGGACCCACTCAGTCAACACCATGACACTCAGTGGCCTCTCGCCCAGTTTGTCTTCCAGCTTTGTTAGTGACTGGCCTTCATATCTGCTATTCCCATGTCTGACTTTTCAAAGTATGTATCAGTCTCACGTGGCAGCAAGATGCTCTTTATTGGGTCCCTGACCCTCCAAGTCTCCAACAATCGTGAACACTTCTTGGGAATCTAGTAAATGGCACACACCAGCCTACACGATGGGAATAAAGAGGATAGAAGAAGTCCGGATGTTTCTCAAGGTTAATACTTTGTATGAGGTAGAACGGAGAGTAGGGGGCGCCTGGGTGGCTCAGTGGATAAGTGTCTGCCTTCGGCCCAGGTCTGGGATGGAGCCCCGCCTCAGGCTCCCTGCTCAGTGGAAGCCTGCTTCTGCCTCTCTCACTTCTCCTGCTTGTGTTCCCTCTCTCGCTGTGTCTCTCTCTGTCAAATAAATAAATACAATCTTAAAACAAACAAACAAAAAACGGAGAGTAGCTGGCTCTTCCTGCAATCACACATAAAGGGATGAGAGAGAATAAGAGGGTCTGTGGTTCCCCAGTCAGTGGTACAGGTGGAAGAACGAAGGAAAATCAGAGCAGTGAGATCCAGGCTAGAGGGCCTCAGAGGGGCGGTGGGCGCATTTCCAAAGTGCAGTGTGCTATTCATGGGAAACTAAGCACATCAGGCTGGTTCTATTGCAAATATGTAGTTATAATTACATCCTGCGAGTAACCGAAAACTCTATCATTACCCTAAAAACTGTGGAACCTGCCGGGGCAGCCTCAGCATCAGCACGTTCTGTCTCACCCGCCGGGCGGCCTGCACAACCGGTGGCCAAGTTCACGATGGACGTGGGAGCCGTTTTTTGGCACCAAGTAAGAAGAAAAAAGCTCTGAATGCCGATGCCGAAACTCTGGCCTCTCCGTCACGCTGAGCAAAGATGGAAGGGATCTGAGGACTCAGAGCCCGGGAGCATGGGCTGCGCAGCCGCGGAGACAGCCCTGCTGTCCTGCTGTGAGCCCCCCACGCCCGATGGGCCAGAACCCCACGGGAGGCAGGAAAGCATCTGAGGCGCTGAGAGGGGGCGTGGTGGGGCGAAGAGTTCTGAGGTCCCTAAACCCTGGTAAGCCTTGCGGATTTCACTCCCGACGCCACCTGCTCCAGGAATACAGAAAGAAAACTGCCCTTGCAGTCCCTGTGGCCCTGGGACAACACTGCTCCTCTCAGCGGCCCACGAAGAGTCCTGACGGGCTTTTGCATTGGTTTTCTCAGAGTGGCCCAGTGCGGGGGCTGAGCCAGTCACAGGCGGGCTCAGGCCTCCCCGGGACCAGCACCGGGCGCGTGCGTTGCTGTTGGCCAGACTGCTGCCTGCGTTTTCGGAGGAAAAGGAACGCTCATGCCAGCCTTCTGTTTGAGAGGCAGGGAAGCTGCTTACAGGCTCCACGGTGCTTGCCCATCCCTGTCATCTAATTCTCGGGTCACATCTGCTGCAGCTCAGGCACAGCTGGAAAAGCAGGTGCTGGCAGACCACATCTGGAAGAGAGACACATCTGGGGCTCCCGCCCACACCACCTGCCTTCCTCTCACTCTCCCAGAACTCGGGGACAGGGAGCCAAGACACCGGCTTCTCAGGAGCGGGCCTGCCATTGACGGACTGGGTTCAAGGGCAAAGTCGTGTCCCCTCTCTGGGTGTAACTGTGTCTTACATGATTCCTGAAGTTCTCTTCTAGCTCCAAGATACTATTACCCTGTGACAACCTGGAGAAGTAGACAGAAAGGATATCGATACCCTCCTCAAAGATGGAGATCCTGTTGTTCAGAAAATGTAAGGATTCTGACTCCAGCATTCCCCAGATGGTCGTGGGAATGTCTCTGGACACTCTGTGTAGTGTTTTTTCCCACTCCATCACACACACGTTGTGTGAGCACGCACATGGATTAACTGTGACCTGTGTAGCCCTGGCTCAGATAATCAGACACAGATGAAAAGAATCCACGCTTTCAGTTAAACTACACTAATTACTTGAACAGTATGTGGCTAAATAAGATTTCAGAAACCGATAGCTTGCTGACAGGATTTTCCTAAGGCCCCATTTTACATGGCTCCTAGAGCGTATTTTATATATATAGATCGATTGATCTATCTATATCTTTAATTGGGAATATTTTACATAAAAATCCACATTTTCAAATTCTCTTAAAAAAACAATCTGGCAACATGACAGTAATTGCTGAAATAGGTTTGTCATTATATGGTCCTTTCAGTTAGTGTTTTTCAACCTCAGCACTATGAACATTTTGGGGTGTATGAGTCTTTGTTGTAGGGAGCTCCCCTTGTATTTTGGGATGTTTAGTAGCATCCCTGTCCTGTCCCCACCACATGCCAACAGCAGTAGCACCTTCCCACTGTGTGACAACTAGCTGTGACATTGTCATATGTCCCCTGGGGGGCCAGGGTGCCTCAGATTGGAGGTTTGGGAAGCTTTGCTATAGGCATTTGAATAGTGAACCCAGGAAAGCAGAATTTTAGAGCTGGCAAAGATGAAGCAAAATCTTCTTTTATGAGTAGGAACCTGAAGCCCATCCAGAGAGTTTAAGTAACCTGCCTAAGGTGGCACAGCTTGGACAACCAGCAACAGCTCTAGGACGGGGACCCAAGTCATCTGAATCCTTGTGCAGTGTACTTTCCCCTCAGCTGCTTCCCATAACCCTCTGCCTGCCGGCTCCTCCTTGCTCTCCTTACAGATGGGGTGGTCACTTGTTACTCTCCCGCACATGCATGCTCATCCCTGCCACCGTGAAAATGGAGTTGCTCTTCACTTAATGGGAGAATCTCCTGATTCTACGAAGTCCCTACTGTCTCACTCAGATAGGAAGGGGGATTTCCTAAACATTACCTTACTTTCTCTGTTCCCGTTATTTAACAGAGGGTTTTCCTCATTCCCAGCCTATTGAGATCACCAGTCTCTTCTGCATTCTTCTGTGTTCCACATTTCCTCTAAAGCCACTTACAAAATGTGCCGCCAGAACCAAATGTTTATTTGAAGTCATTTGTCACTCCAAAAACTCCTCTGGAATGTGGTCGTTATACAACAGTTGGATGACATTGTTTATACCCTTAGAATTTGTTTCACCATCTCAGATCTCATCCTTTCTGATAAAATCAGTGTAAGGACATATTAATGATTTCCCACAGGAGATATTTTCTTTACAGAGTAAGAGATTCCTCTGATGTCAGAACCAAGTTCCAGACAAGGCTCACTGGTGCAGGAGCCTCCAATGCTTAGGTTTTAGTTGTGGTTCTGCCACTGTTTGAGCATATGACAAAGCAAGTCTGGAGCTTTCGGAACTAAAAACACTGTGTTCCAAGGGTGTCTGGGTGGCTCAGTAGGTTGAGCATCGGACCTCGGTTTCAGTTCATGTCAGGATCTCGGGGTCGTGAGGTTGAGCCCCCATATCAGACTCCATGCTCAGTGTGGAGTCTCCTTGAGGATTCTCTCTCCCTCTGGCCCTCCTCTCACTAGGATGTGCACTTTCTCTCTCTCACACATAAATAAATAAATCTTTAAAAAAAAAAAAAAGACCCAGCATGTCCTGATAGCCACTTAGATCCCTTGAATCTCTCACATTGAGTTACATTCTTATTTTATCATTAGTTAAAGAGTCCATGTGAAATTTCTCCCCTTAGTGAGTCCTGCTCTAACTGGTCAGACTATTTTGTTTTTTGACAGGGAAAACCCCAAAGACACTTATCGTAAAATGGTATTCCTTATGGTAAAATAGTATCCCACAGGGTGACTGCTCCACAGTTTAATTTGAAATTTTTCTCATTGTCAGTGAAATGCTATCTTTGAACTTAGTAGTTTGCCAAAATGTCAAGTAAGTTTTCACTCAGGGTATGTTCTTCTTGGATGTCCTACTGAATAAGAATCCTCTGAGCATGGAATGATGCATGATTCACCCTCCTCCCCTACCACCGCTATCAAGTCTCCCTTCCAATGAGGTAGGATGTGTCTTAGATCTTCTCAGATTGTGATCTGGAGTGAGGGAGCACTGCCGTGTGACCACTCACTACTGCAGAATCCCACTGCCATGGGTGTGCTTATTGGCTTGGTTTCTATTCTGGATATATCTCTCTTTGGCATAGCTTCCTACTGTCTTCCTATTCTCCCCTTCCCCTATCCTCCCCTATCCCCTTCCCCCTTCCCTTCCCCCACCCCTCCCTTCTCTGCCCTTTTCCTGTTCTTAGAACTTGAGGAAAAGAGAATCCTTGCATGAAAGATAGTGAGAGCAGCATGGCAGTGTATACAAGAGATGTGGGTAACATTCCTTTGTGTGATGTTTTGGGGAGCCTTGTTCATGAGGTATGTTTGGACCAGTGGAGAAGGGGATGAAATTCCTCAGAAGCCCAGATGCCTGAGTTGGGCATTAAGGGGGAAATGCAATTTGGACTCCCCAATACACATCACCAGCAATAACCTAATCAGGACTGGCTGGGAGAGGGGGCAAGGTTAAGGCCTCACTCAAGGCCAAGCCTTCACTCCCTAAAACCCGGCAGGACCAGGAGGCCAGGGCAGTGACAGTCACTTTATCCCCAAACCTTAGCCATTCTTAATCAGACCCACACTGGGAGTCTCTGTGTGAAGGCACACATACCTTTTTCTTTCGTCTCTATATGAAGACTGAAATCAAATCTACCACTTTAAATGTTTGCCTATTATTAAAAAAACAAAACAAAACACGTTCACTACTACCAATTGAACCCTGACTTTCTGTCAAACATTCTACCTCTATCTTAGCAGAAGGTCACAGGAAACCATAAGGATAGTTGCTAGCTCTCCTTGAGCATGTATTCTCTTTTTCTTTGTCAGCAAGACAAGTCCTGAATTTTAGCTGGGCACATGGCATCCCGCTGAAGGCTCTGTCTTGTAGTTGGTGGTACAGATTGATGGGACCACATGCCTGCGTGATAGCCAATGGGATGGGAGCAGATAAATGTAAACAACTTGCAGTTCACACCCGAAAAAGGGAAAGATTGTGCCCTCCGCTTCCCCTTCTCCTTTTTCACTGGCTAGAGTTGAGAGCAGACAGTTTAGCCCTGAGGTGAAAGATGAGTGTTGAAGATGCCAAACAGTATCCGGGGAGCCTGGTCCCAAACTGGGGAGCCGCCCTCTCAGCTCTGGACAGGTTGAGATCAGACCGTATCACGAGGGAGGAAAAAATCCGTCCTCTATGATGTCGGAATTATTTTGACTTTTGTTACAGTAGCCAGACCTGGTTTCTAACTAATACTAGCATTCATTTTTATGCTTTTTGTGCAAATGAGCATTTGGACCGCAAAGAGACAAATAACTCATCTGAAATTGCTTATAGAACAGTCCCTTCAAGCTGCTCAACTAGGATGCTTTCTCTTAGAATGCCTCTCTGATGTGAAAATGCCAGTGAAAACATGCAGCTCTTCCCCCACACCCAAAGAATCGCCAGATCTGAAGGAGATGTGCATCCTGGAGCGTCTGCCTGGCTGAGTGGGTGAGGTCCCACTCTCTGGTAACTCTCATCCTGGACTCCCACCTCATCAGAGGCTGAGTTAGTTTTGAGGTTCCGATAACCTATATGGTAGGTCCGTGAATCATAAAAATGATCATCTTCACTTAGTATCAATTTCCTTACCAGTGTTTTACACTTAAGGGCTTATACGTGGAGTTTTATGTATTTAAAACCAAGTCATTTAGCACTGGAACAGAGATCATGTTGCAAGATATTTTGCTTATTTAAGATTTTTAAACCTTGTATGTTAGTGGAGATTTGTGTTGTGAGAGCCATCATGGTATCTCTGACTTGTTTTCTTTTCAGGAGTACAGAGGCACTTACTTATAAGATGCCAGAAAAAGAGGTACGGAGGCCAGTGTTTCCTTCAGTTCTCTCTGACAAAGAGAGTGTTCATCTTCATGGTGTTCTCAGCACTTCTGATGCCCTTTGGAAATTAGGAAACAGCTCAGTTATACCTGTCCTGTGACAGGTATGTGAGCCATAACTTGATCTCAGTCATCTCCGAAGCTATTTCCGGGTTAGTCAGAATCGTAGTAACACAGAGGAAAAGGCAGCAACAGATTTTCTTTCCCTTTTGCATAGGAGTGGGAGTGACTGAGTAATGAAAGCCAAAGCTGGGGATGAACACAGGGACCAGATGAAATGCCACGAGAGCTAAGATAGCAAGGAGATAGGGGTCAGGCATCTAAACAAACAAACTGGGCTGGAGAGGGTTCATCCACACCACTGCTGAAGGGTTTTTGAGGCCAAGGAAAAGGAAAGTGTTAAAAGAAAATTTAGAGAGCTTGACTTGATATGAATATTTGACTGAGTGAGAAACGGACTGGTCACAATCAGGGGCACTTCAAACTTAGGACGATGAAGCTCAAGGGCACGATGTTCTAGCACGGCTTAGAAAATGACAATGACAAAGTTACTTGGCCTCCACAATGATTGGTTATTACAGCGGGGGTTTCCAGATGGCAGGGGATTGGTTAAAAGTGCTTATCTTACACCATTTTAGGAAAATGTTTTAAGATTCTGTGATGATTATCAGTGGCATTTATAAGAAATAACCTAAAGTAAGTTCCATGGATACTCCTAAAAATAAGCCAGATTGAGTTTTGCTTACTTGGCTTAAACAGTTCTGCCTGCTTGGGAGATGTTTAAACCTGGTCTCCATTTCATTTTATTTTAATTAAAGTAAATAAAAATTGTTGAGTGTCTATTATGTACCAGAAGATCACATTTTCAAACAAATCCTGTGGATGGTATAATTGTCACCATTTCATAGCTGTGAAAGATGGTCTCGAAAAGTTAGCCCAATAGATGTCACACCACAGATGAATAGTAGATCTGGGATTCAGACTCTGGTCTCATTCCAAAGCCTGTGTTCTTTCCATCCATAGCAATGACTAGAGAGCAAGAAGCCTGCCAAGGGAGGGCAGGTTGTAATGAACTGGAGAGAATTGACAGGGAGTCAGACCTGAACTTTGTGTAACCGTGTGGGGACAGGGTAACATCTGGCACAAGACTTTTAGGGAGTGGGCTGTCTTTGGGAATACACTTTGGTAAACTTCCCTGGGTTTGGGCCATAAGGTCCCAAGGTCAAGGTCTAGAAGATAAAGGCAAAACCAAACTTCCCAACAGAGTGAGTTAACTAGAATTTGGGACATGAACAAGAAATTTGGCAGAAGAGAAAAGGAGTTAGAAGAAAAGAGGGGGCCCAGCATATGTTGGGATGTGGAAGCTATAGAGAAATGTGGCCAGGAAGTGGGGTCCTGGTGATGAGGTAACTGAGAGGTTTTGAAGAATAGAAATGCGTACTGTTTCATCTTAACTGACTGGTCGCCACACTGTTAATCCCAGCCAATGCTTTAATTGTCCTAGGAAAGTATGTCACGTGCACTTGCAGGGCCTTGTGTTTGAGACAGGCTCACGTGGATTGTCCCAGCAGGAAAAAAAAAGAACTGCTCAGTGGAGGGGAAAAGGTGAGAGCCGAAAGGAGGACGGGTATAGAAAAGAGAGGGTTCCGTACACGGAGTGATTTGGCCTCAGCTGGAGGTGGCCAGGACACTTAGGAACAGCCTCCTGCCCATACTTCGAAGATGGACACGGAGTCTGAAAGGCTTATGAATGGCTTCCTGCATAAGGCATGAGAATTCAAAATAATCTCATATAAATCTGAGAGGCCAAGTCAACTTAAGCTGACATCTGGTTTATGAAAAGAAGGTATTTCTGAAAGAGCTACTCAAGGATGAAGTGGGTGACCTTGGGGGCAGTCCATTCCTGTCCTTGGTAGTGTTGAGGCAGAGGTAGTATGGGGCGGTAAAGCAGAATCAGCTGTTGGAAGGGACAGACTGTACAACCGGTTGAGCCCCCTCCCAACCCTGGGGGTCCTGATTCTAAGTCTATGAAAGCAACTGCAACTAAGTATCCAAGCAAGCAAGAGTTGGATTTGGGAGCGCACACACCAAGCTTGGCGTGAAGGAATGAAGAAGTCCACTCAACGGGCTAAAAGTAATACTGAACCATTAACATCCAAAGGATAGCTAAAGTTGCCTTGCCCTTGAGACCCACTTCTGGTTTCATGAAGAGTTTCTCACGGGCTTCCTGCCATTCCATGACTCGCAGTGTGGTATAGACAGCCTGGGATTTGCTTTCTGAGCAGGTGGCCACATGTGCCCATCGGAATGGCAATTCAGGCCTTGATGTCTGCTGTAGAAGCATCTAATGCTGAGAACTTTTTTTGTCTTTTGAGATCAATGTCTGAACCTGACCACCATTTGTCCCATCTCGTTAGTGAGCTCCAAGGGTTGGAGGCACCCAGAGGGAGTGAAAGCCCACCTGCTTCACGACATATGGAAGGGAAGGAAGGAAAGAAGCAGCAATCTACCGAGAAGTCAGGAACAATGGGCTCTCTTTTCTCCCCCCACCTCACCAGAAAAAACCAAGACCAGATGCCGCTTCAATCCTCCAATGTTTGCAAGGACAGAGTGTATACCAATGGCTAAAAAACAACTAAAAAGATTATACTGGAAAAAAAAGTTTCCTGGATTTTCTCTCATAATGTGCCCAGAATAGTATATGCCTGCAAGTTGGAGCAAAATACCTAAGTAAATATGATATCCTGCCAATGCTCAAATTTTGTCTCAACCAGGGATGAAGATAGCTTGGGTACACGGAACTCATAGATAAACCATAAACTTACAAAAAGCAGACTTTATCGGCTTGAATTTCAGCTTGTAAGGTGTTTCACCACCCACTCACGGGAGAACGACAATGTGGAGTCAGAAGTCCCCGGGGGCAGGGGTCGGGGAGCAACAAATAACTGACATCAACCACAAACTAGATCTGCCCGGGAGAGCTGACTGCAGACCTCAGACAGGTCTGAGGTCTCCTGATGTTTGAATTAACAATAGAAGTTTCCATATGAAGCCAGTCTAGGAAAGGCATCCTTGATGATTCAAACTCTCTCACATGTGATCCCTCCACTGAGCAGGACTGAACACATCTGGGCAGGACGGGGGGGGGGGGTGTCGCACCCTCTTCAATTAGGTTCCAGAGATGCAGGAGTTCAGTTCTTGCCCCAGAGCCTCCTCCCTTCATGGTAACTAGAAGTAAATTGACAACCTCCCCCCGTAAATCAGGAAGACCTGAGTCACATTTAAGCTACCACTCAGCATTAGAAATGGTTTTCTCCCACAAAACTGGTTTAGAACTAGAGGAAAAGGTTAGGATGCCTGACCTCCCTTCTTTCATTTAACGAACATTCTGAAGTCCTTCCTCCGATCCGGACATCGTGCTGGATTCTACAGACACAAAGATGGAGACGCCATTGATGCCTTGGCATAGCTTGGAGCCTAGTGAATCAGATGCTCATACAAACAAGATTGAAGCCCGGTAAGCGAGTTTCTCAGGGAGACACGGTGAGTGGCATTTCCGGAGGAAGGAACAGTACCTTACAGAGGTACCAAAGAGGGAGACATTATGACAGGTCAGTGCCAGGGTCAAAGTAGTACCTGGTACTCTATGGCTACATCAGAGTTTTCCTGGAAAATGAGTAAAGTCCTGATGAAGCTCATGTGCTTTCCTGCATTTGAAGTTCAACAAATCCAGAGATACTGACTCAGAGCAAAATGAAATAACACATCTTGACGGGTTTCTTTGTGAACACCCAAGACAAGTGCCAAGGGGATGTAGGGATTAATGTCCTTAGAAT
>RCUC01151136.1:0-19872 GCA_003697995.1 Taxidea taxus jeffersonii
TCAGGGACCTGATGAACCATATCAGGATTTTGTTTCCAGGCTTCTAAAAACAATGGGTAAATTGATGATAGATGGGGAAGCGGGAACTATCATAGTTAAGCAACTTGCTTATGAAAATGCCAATTTGGCTTGTCAGACTGCCATACATCCTTGGAGGAAAACTGGAACTTTAGAGAATTATATTAAACTTTATGCCGAGATTGGCCCATCCTACATTCAGGGGGTAACCATGGCTGCTATTATGAGAGGTATCTCTCCCCAGAAAATGCAAAAGAAACTGGCTAAAGGTAAAATGGCAACCGGCAATCAGGCCTGTTTTCAATGTGGCAGATTGGGACATTTCAGGTCTCAATGTCTTCAACTATTTACCTCTAATGCAGCTGTCAGAGGGTCAGAGGGAATGAAAACTAAACCCCGAAATTTATGCCCTCGTTGTCAAAGGAGCTATCACTGGGCAAATGAATACAAATCAAAAACGGATAGATTTGGCAATCCTCTTCCGGAAAACTTCAAGAGGGGCCTGCTGCAGCCCCATCAAACAATAGCAACCATGATACCACAATCTCTAGAGCCAACACCTCCGATTTGCCTCCAGTCAACCAACTAATCTGCGGTACCCCCTCCAATGCAGGGCTCCATCTAGCCCCAGATGTTCCCATCTTTTTAGAAGAAGGGGACCCTCCAAAAGCTATAACTACTGGAATATGGGGTCCCTTGCCAAAGGGCACCTGAGGATTATTATTAAGTCAGTCTAGCCAAGTCCTAAAGGGCTTAATAGTGCATCCTAGAGTCATAGACGAAGACTATACAGGAGAAATTAAAATTATGGTCTCCCTTACCAATGGCATCATTACAGTATAGCCTAAGATACCCATTACACAATTAATTATCATGCCCCGAATTCAAACTCAGCATGCCTCTGTCAAACCAAGTCGAGGAGCTCAAGGTTTTGGTTCCACTGATACTTATTGGATGCGAGTGATCTCCAATGAAAAGCCTTTTCTTACCATTTACATACATGAACAGCCCTTTCAGGGGCTCATAGATACTGGGGCCAATATGTCAGTTATTACCTCTAAAAAATAGCCTATGCATTGGCCTCTTAAAGACACCTCTATCCCAGTTAAAGGGGTGGAAACTGCTTCGGCCCCCAGATTATTTACCTTGGAAGACACTTAAGGGACATCAAGGAACTTTTCAACCTTTTGTTTTAGATATTGATCTAAATCTTTGGGGACGAAATATCTTGTCTAATATGGGATTAGTACCAGAAACTCACCCTTTGCCCCAAAAGCTGCAGGGCTCTGTAGTCATGTCTATGATAACTAATATGGGGTATGAAACTGGCATAGGATTGGGAAAACACCTGGATGACGTTCTCAAACCTTTGCAGGTAAAGCCTAAACAAGATCATTCAAGGTTGGGTTTTCTAAAGGGCCATTGACTCGTCCACACGCTATGCCTCTACAGTGGCTTACTTCCACCCCGTGTGGGTTGATCAATGGCCCCTCACTTCAGAAAAGTTAGAGGCAACTAAAAATCTTATGCTAAAAAAGGTTTTGTTAGGGCATCTCATTAAATCCTGTAGTCCTTGGAATAGTCCTATTTTTGTCATTAAAAAAAAATCTGACAAATGGAGATTGCTCCAAGATCTTAGGGCTGTTAATACAGTAATAAAACCCATAGGTCTGTTGCAACCCAAATTGCCCTCTCCTTCTGCCATACCTCTGGAATATCAGCTGTTAGTTATTAATCTAAAAGATTGTTTCTTTACCATTCATTTAGCGCCAGGAGACTCGGAAAAATTTGCCTTTTCCTTACCCTCTATTATTAATCTACAAGAGCCTACTCAAAAATTTCAATGGACCGTCCTGCCTCAGGGTATGGCCAATAGTCCCACACTTTGCCAAAATTATATGGCCCTCACCTTGACGCCCTTCAGAAGCAAATATAAAAGCAAAATTTATTGTATTCATTATATGAATGATATTTTATTGGCTGCTCCATCTCAGCTGTTCTTCAAGAAGCATTTCAAAGTCTTTTGAAATATTTAGATCTCTTCGGGTTGATAATAGCCCCCCAAAAGATCCAAAAATATACTCCTTTTAAATATTTAAAATATATTTTACAAAAAAAACCAATTAGACCCCAAAAGGTGCAAATTCGTACTCAGCATTTGAAAACTCTTAATGATTTTCAAAAACTCCTAGGGGATATAAATTGGTTGCGTCCTAGTCTGTCTATTTCTACAGATTTACTACAACCTTTGTTTGATATTAAAAAAAAAAAAAACTCTGATCCTAGATCTCCTAGATACTTAACCCCTACTGCACAGAATGCGTTAGCCTTGATAAAACAAGCTATTTCCTGTAGTCAAACTACCCATGTTTCCTTACAAGAACCCTTATATTTTATCTTACTCTTTCCACAACAGCTCCCTATGGGACTTTTATGGCAATCTCATAAAATTATCGAATGGGTTCATCTGGCCTTACATATGTTGAAGTCTATTAATCCTCATACACAACTTTTGACTCAATTAATTACCAAAGGTAAGATAAGAACTCTTCACCTTCTGGAAAAGGCCCTAATTATCTTATTTACCTATGGTCACTAAAGAGCAACTTCTACATCTGGAACAATTTCAACTTAACTGGCAGATTGCCTTGGCCTCATTTACAGGCCAAATTAAATGTCACCTTTCCAATAAAAAACTATTACAATTTTTAAATTTGCATCCCATTTTCTTCCCTAAAATCGTAATTGATGCCCCCATACCGGATGCCCCTTCAATATTCATCAATGCTAACAAACAAGGCTATATTGACATAATATTTATCTCTTCTCAACATAAATCTAAAAAAAAATTACATTACCCTACCACCTTTGTACAACGAGCCAAGTTAAAAACTTACTAACATACATTAAACTTGTATCCTTTTACTATAAATCTATATACAAATAGTCAATATGTTACGAAAGCCGTTCCTTTGTTGGAAAGAGCCTATCTTCTTTCTAATGATAAAGAAATTTTTGCCTTATTCTCTCAGTTTCAACAACTACTGAGAACCCAAACTAAACCTGTTTTCATTACACATATTCATGCTCACACTGGTCTCCCAGGTTCTTTATCACAAGGCAATGCTCTTGCAGATACATTAACTCATCTTTTCCTTTTAACCCCTCTACAGAAAACTAAACTAAGTCATAAAATATTCCATCAAAATACAACTGTCTTGCGCAAAAAATTTCATATACCTCAAGAACAAGCACGGCAGATAGTAAAAGCATGTCCTTACTGCCCTACATATTTCTCTCCTTCCTCATATTCCATTAACCCTAAAAGATTAATACCCAATGCCTTATGGCAGATGGATGTTACACAATACAAACCCTTTGAAAAACTTTCCTACCTTCACATATCTATGGATACGTTTTCTGAATATGTTTTTACTTCCACTCATTCGAGAGAAACTTTTACCAATGTACAAAATCACCTGTTTCAGACTTTTACTGTTTTAGGTCGCCCAAAGATTCTGAAAACCGACAATGGATCTACATATACCTCTTCTACTTTTAATAAATTCTGTTTTCTCTTTCACATTCAACACAACACAAGTATTCCTTACAACTCTACAGGACAAGCCATAATGGAACATAGCCATACAACCTTAAAAAATGCCTTACAAAAATTAAAAGAGGGGGAGATACTCACAGGAAAGGTAAAGTACTCTCCACACACAGACCTAGCCTTAGCCTTATTTGTTTTAAATTTCTTGAACGTTGATGCTGTTGGGCGAACAGCAGCTGAAAGGTTTTGGCACCCTGATTTTTCTCCCTTGCCTTATGCTAAATGGAAGGATCCTATGACCCGCCTTTGGAAGGGGCCAGATCCGGTTTTAAGAAGGGGCTGGGATTTGTTTGTATCTTTCCACAGAATGAGGAAATGCCACGGTGGATCCCTGACCGATGGGTCCGATTTGTGCCAAATAAGGCAAAAGATGAGTCGACTGATGCTAATGGAACCTCGACGCTGCCGTGCTCATCGCCAGAGCCCCTTAACATGGGGCCAAGTTAAAGCCTTTTCTCAGAAGGCTGTGGATCTTGTAAAGTGTCAAGAACAGCCTTGCACTGCTTCTAATGTGTTCCTTGCCTTTTTAGCTTTTCTCACTGCTACAATTGAGGCCAAACCTTATTGGGCCTACTTACCAGACCCACCTACTGTACAACCTGTTACTTGGGATGACCCTTCTCCCCATGTACAAACAAATTTTACTTGGGCTTTGGGGGATTAAGTGATCATGAATCCCCTGAGATGGCCTCTCATGAGTTCACCTGGAAGGCCGTCTCTGCGAGACCCCCTATATGCTTTCAGTTGTTCAAAGGTCGTCATAGTCCAACCTATGGTTGTGTTACTACTACTTGTGTTGCTAGGTCTATGACTTATTCTGATGGATTCACCTTATTATATGATGGGTGTATTCCTGGTATTACCTCCAATCCTGTGGGAGTGGAATCTGGAAGCAAAGGGGAACATTGGACCCTTTTGGAAGTCGTTCCTAGCACACCTCCTAAGCGCTCTACTGTGGGTATGACCCCCTATGGCCACCCTCCTTGTGCTACTGCACCAGAAGGGAGAGTGATTTCTCCTCCTTGGACTGAATGTTTTCTCCCTAGTCCTCAAGTGCTTGCCCCTTATGGGATACCTGATTTCCCTCTTACAGATTGGTCTAAAACACAAAACTGTTATCCTGGGCTGGTGACTACATATACAAGGAGATCCACCATAGGACACCAGCATTTTAATCATATACCTGGGGGTATGTTTTCCACACCCAATGGTATGTTTCACCTTGATCTTTGGAAGTTGGTGACAGCTATGGGACCTGTCACCAACAATGCCAAGGAGTCTAGGTTCTATCCCTCCACGGGCCAGTTGGTTCTTAGAGCAGGTGTGTCTCGCCCCTTTCTTCTAGTCGTTGGGTCTGGAACTATTTCTCGATATTATACTAATGGTACAAGTATATACAGAATATATTGCCCTCACTGCATTCTGACTAATTGTATTCCCACGACTGAGCAAAAATACATAACTCAACAGCCTATCATGCTGTTTCTAGTTATGCAGCCTGCTTTTGTTTTCCTGCCTGTGAAAGTTGAGGGGCCTTGGCATGTCAATTATGAATATCAGTTTGCTTTAGAATTAAAAGGACAGGCCTCCCCTTCCAAACGCTTTGTAGGGCTTATCATTACAGGCATTGCACCCTTGGTATCATTGATAGCCACCACTAGTATACCCACTGTGACCCTTATGCAGACTATTCATACTGCTGAACATGTTAATAACCTGTCCAAAAATGTTTCCCACGCCCTTAGGATACAGGAGCACATCAACCAGAAGATCCTGGCTAGACTGGATGGAGTGGAAGAAACCACAGAATATCTGGGAACTCAATTATCTATATTAAAGACCCAAATGTCTCTCATCTGTCATGGGGCCTACCAACATATTTATGTGACTCCTCTACCTGCTGATAATCATTCCTGGAAAAAGGTGTGACGACATCTGCAAGAAATTTGGCATGATACCAATGTCAGTCTGAACTTAACTGAACTGCAACAACAGGTCTTGACAATTAGACAATCTCACTTAGATATTAAAAATCCTGCTGCCATTGCTCCACAGGTCCTTGACACCTTACAAGATTTCAATCCTGGCAATATTTTACAACACTCCTTTTGGTTCTTTTTCGCCCTCACTGGTATGTTAATGCTTTTCATGATAATATGATATTGTATCTGCAAACACTGGCAAGGGTTCGCCAACCATACTCAAACTCACTTGTACCTTTAACATTTAAAACAAAAAGAGGGAGATGTTGAGAGTCCTGTGCCTAGAAAGAGTTAAACTGATCGAGAAATGGTTCTCACTGCTCTTTCAACCAGGGCTGCCAGGTGTCCTCTTAAGACAAACAGACACCGTGACTCCTCTTGTTTTGACTGGTAGAGGAACAAGATTTATGGTTTGGTTGCTTGCCCGCAGCAGCTGTGTGCACTGTTACAGAATTGCAAGGACAACATTAGCCAAAAGATATCTTGTCTAAGTTCTGTTCTGAAACTGTACTGAAAAGTCTGTAAACAAGGACGGTGAGGGTTGGCAGTATCCCCTTATAGCTGAAGTAGAGAGGCATAAATAGTTTTCACAATAAACACGGTGTGGCACTTTATGGATAATCATCCTGGTGTCCCTCTGGTTCTTGTTCATCCCTTTCCCCTCTACCCTGTCGTCGGTTGTTGCGCCAGTCGCAACATGATTCCAGGAGCACTGCCTGGTAAACATCCTGGGTGCTAATCGTTGTCTCATTGTCTGCTTCATAAGGAACTCAGTGTGGGACACCTTGTTACTAATAACATGTATTTGAGGAAATGTAAAGACAGTTCCAAGGTAGTTGAAATGGCGCATAATATTCTTTGAATTACAAACCCACCTCTAAGCTCAAGAATGGGACAATTCAAGGAAGGGAGAAGAGAAATGGGAGCATTCATTCATTCAATGTCTCCCTGGGGGCAGCAGGGAGGCACCCATTGAAAAGCTGAAGGACTCTGGAAACCCAAACTCAGAGTTGTTTGTAAATGCACTCAATAAACATATGGAGAAAAGTACAATCAAATAAATAATTTACCCATAGAGTATATAGTCTCTTTGGACTTGTAATGTGATCAGAGTAACTGAGATCCTGGATTTATGCTTTACGAGAGCAAAGATTTTTGTCTTTTTTTCCTACCTCACTCCTGTGTTGCAGACACCTGCTTCAGTGTGGCACACCAAAGGTGCTTAGGAAAGGAACTAGCAATGGTTATCGATAAAATGCACTATTTCATAATCCTCATGCAACTATTCTGAATTGGTACTTAACGTGGCTACTGGATTGGAAATCCAAGCTGAGGGGCAGTAATAGGAAAGTCAAAGGAGGGGATGTGGAGAGTAGGAGTGAAGATAGCAGGGCAGTCAACATAAGAGGTGAAGGTACCTCAGAAAAAGTACTCGCAAAGCAATTCTGAGCAAAGTCACTTATGAAGGATGGGTGAGAAATAAAACTCAATGTCATCAAGAGGCAGGACTTCTTTAGCCCACTGCTGCTGTTCCTGTGAGTTCAAAAACCCAAGATGAGCATTCTTATCACTGAAAGTAGATTGTTCTCCCAAAACTTTTTGTAGGGCCCTCTTGATGTCCCTGTTCCATAGGCTGTAGATGAAGGGGTTCAGCATTTGGGTCACCACACTGTACCTCACCGAGGCAATCATGCCCCTCCAGGAAGATGCATCAGAACTGAGATACACACCAAGGCCTGTCCCATAGAATAAAGAAACCACAGACAGGTGAGATGCACAGGTAGAAAATGCCTTCTACTTCCCATTAGTTATTATTTGACAGAGAGATTGAGAGAGAGAGAGACTGAGCACAGGCAGGGGGAGGGCCACAGGTATGGAAGATGCCGGCCCCCCACCAAGCAGGGAGCCTGATGTGGGGCTCAGTCCCAGGACCATTGGGATCATGGCATGAGCCAAAGACAGACACTTAACCAACTGAGCCACTCAGGCACCCCTATATGCGCAATATATTGAATCATTATGGTGTACACCTGAAACTAATATAATGTTACATGCCAATTTTATCTCAAAAAGAAAACTCACAAACCCCCAAAGCAGATAGTGTCTCTGGAATGATAAAAATGATCCCATCAGAGGCAAATTGTTTAAGTATGAATGAACACCTTTGTTCTGACCCTTGGTGGGGTGAGTAGCTTGCAATCATCTCTGCTGAGTTCTGGTGAGAGGGATTCTAAGCAAATGATTATGACTCATCTTTAAAGTGTGAGAGTTTGTAAGATTCCCTCGACTTCCAATACGTGTGGCTTACTTTCTTGCATTCTGATGTGTTGTGTTAAGCAGCATATCAGAGAGTGCACAGGAAATGCCCACAGTTCTGGTTATTTCCTGGAGTATGTTGTGTGCAGTAACATCATCAATTGGAGTAAAATTGAGGGAAACAATTTTATTTCCTGTAGCAGCTGGGCTGTGGTTCAAATGGCTGATGGAAATGAGGAATAGCATTCTTCTTAAGAAAGAGTTTCTAACACATCAGAAACATTTTTACTTAGGGCCAGAGGTTAGAAATTAAAGGTGGAGGATACAACCACTTGTCATTAAGATATCCCCTTTATTCATGTACCAAACACATGTTTGCTATCTGTTTCTAGTGTCCAGAGCAAGAAGGGCTTCTTTGGGATAGGCAAAGTGGTAGCTGTTGGAGATAAAAGGATTAATGATGTGGTTTTGTCCTGAGGAACCCCACCTCCCAGGGGCATTGATGCATGAAGAAACCTGACATTGGAGTACAGTGAGTTAAATGCTAAGATACAGGCAGTCTGCAAAGTGAAGTCCAGACCGGGAGCCCCAAATTTAGCATGAAGTGATGGAGTCAGGGTCGCATTCCTGGAGGAAGAGATCCCTGGGCAAGGAGTTGTCTAGGTTGATGACTGAGTATGGACTTATCTGGCACAGAAGGCAGCAAGGGAAAGGTCCATATGCAAAAAGCAGCATGGGACAGAGTGCTCTTAGCAATCTGCTGAAGCACAAAGTGGGACATGGGAACAATGAAGAATAAGGTTGGAGATGAACAGGGACCACATCTCTGGGAACCTTGAAACAAATAATGGATAAAGGAGAGAGGCCATGTAGGGCCTGTGACATGTAACACGATCCATATCACAAGTTTCTCCGGTGCCTGGAGTTAAAGATAGATTTAAGGCAGGCAAAGCTAGGGTCAAAGGAAACAGGGTTGGGAATCATCATATCATTAGTGTTGAAGGGACAAAGCCACTTGTTTTAGGAAGAGGAAGAAAGGCCAGAAAAAGTGAATGCATCATTCCAATGTGTTGTTAATGATTCCATGTCCCTACTGAAGGATGAGACCTGATACCCAAGTGTAGTTACAGGAAGTATGAGATAGGGACTTGCGAGTTTCAGTGTCTCCCAGGATGTTCCCAGAGCAAAAGGGTAGAATATCAAGGGGGGGCTGGATGTTGGATCTTCTTCTGTGCTTCTCTTTCCCCTCTTATGCACCATGCGACTTTATATACTACTATCTTGGATACCAGGGAACAGGGACTCTTCACTCTTGAAAATCTCTATAAGAAGCTCAGAGAATAGGGTGAAGAAAGAATAAGGACAGGTCGTTTGAAGAAAAAGGAGATGTTCCCCAACAAATGAAGGTGGCAAAGAAGGATTTAGAGGGGCGCCTTGGTGGCTCAGTGGGTTAAAGCCTCTGCCTTCAGATCAGGACATGATCCCAGGGTCCTGGTATCAAGGCCCATATTGGGCTCTTTGCTCTGCATGGGGCCTGCTTCCTCCTCTCTCTCTGCCTGCCTCTCTGAATACCTGTGATCTATATCTGTCAAATAAATAAATAAAATCTTTTTTTTAAAAAAAGAAGGATTCAGAAAGAATTTATCTAGGCTGAGTGAATGTGGAGGCTCTGGAGTTTTGGAACCAGGTAGGAGAAAACAAATCAATACCTCATGGTAAAAGTCTCTTGGTACTTGGTGGCATCCATTGGTACACCTCCAACTGGTAACAGTGTCACTAGACAGTGTGGTTCTGGAAAGTCCTATGGTATCCATGAGTGGCTGCTCTGTCTCTTCCTCCTCATCCCTATAATCTCCATCAACCACCCATCCAAATAACATGTAACCAAATTAAAACTCACTCACCACAGCAACTTTGAACTAGGAGTCTACCCATTCACCATCCGAAGCAACTGGCCACTAGAGCTCACTAGTGACTTCAGTTTAATATGATTTCCCTCCTGGTCAAGAATTCTAAAACAATCCAACACTCACACCTCCTTCGCCAATCCTCTATTCTCCTGTCATTTGGTGATTTGGGCTCTCTACAATTTTCCCCTGTCATTTACATACACATACATAAGTACAATTTCTTACAGGCTCAATTTAATTGGGAAAATACTGAGGTTTTCTTCACATCAGTTAATGAGAAATCAAACTCTGAGTTTGTCTTCCAGTCAAGCCTTGAGATCACCCACATTTTGAATGTAGAGATTTCTGAGAACCCCTGAAGTACTGAAGCAAGCGATCAAGTCACCAGATAAGTACCTAAAAATAAACAGTTGTCAAATATAATAACATACATCACTGAACAGAAAAATTAAAACCTGAGCTGTCTCTCAAAGGAGCAAAAACCGTACATCTCCAGTGCATAAATTCCAAATCCCCAACCAGGACTATAGAAAAGAAAACAGAATGTTCTCCTTAGAGACATAAGTTTTACCCAAGAAAATAGAAATTCAATGAGATTCCTGGTATAGAAGACCTAATTCTCTCTTAATTACGTGATTATGTCAGTGGCTGAACAGATATAAAATCATATGTTGCTTTCTGTAGTTGAAAAAAAAGTATCTGAATTTTATGATTATATAAGTAACTTGGAAGTTAAAAATGAGGACTAGATGTCAGCTTCTTTCTGAGAAGAGGAGGGGGTCTAGATACTACCTTCAACCCAGTACATTCACATTTCTCCATCAATTAAGAATAGCAGGTCCTTAGAGATTGGGAGAACATGGACCAATCTGGCTAATTATGTGCCAAGCGCTTTGAGTCCTCAACTGTAAACAATAAGCCTGTGCTTTCCAGCCTTTTAATTGTCAGTCCCAGTCAGTGGGCTCCATACATGTGCTCCTCCTCCCAGAGCTGTCTGCTTGAGGACACCCATACCAGCATCTGTCTTCCTGCCTGACCTGGAAACAAAGCCTCAGTCCTCACCCAGCTCCAGGCAGGGGAGAGGCAGCCAGATCTGCAACCCTCCATCCTCCTCCAGTAGGGACACAGTACAGACCAGTGAGTAGGAAGTACAGTGGGAGTGACTGAATGCAGGAGCGACAGGGAGAGCCTTGTTCCCTCCTCATCAGACCACTGGGAGAGTTGGGATTGCCAGACAGGAGGGGACCAAAATGCAAAGATTCAACACAAAGCCCTATGAAGATCTAGTGTTGTTGGTTCTGGCAGGGACCCTAGCACTCTTATTTAGATTTCTATTTTTGTCTCTTGCTAGTTGTGTTTCTCCTGGGCATCATCCCATCAGAACAGGAAATAGGTCCTTTTTAACTGTTCCCTAAGTCCTCCAAATGATCATGAAGGTGATGATGATGGTGATGAAGGAAATGATATCAGTAAACACAATGTTACAAACCTTGGAGCTTGGGACTCCATGTGTCAGACACTGAGATGAATTATCTATGTCATTTGCAAACTTTTATCTGCATTGCCACCCCGGAAAGACAGCAACATGTACTATCATCATTTCAGAGTTAAGGATAGGAGCATAATATTTTTTTTCTCTTCCTGATTTTATTTATTTATTAAATTTTCTTTATTTATTTGATAGACAGAGATCACAAGCAGGCAGAGAGGCAGGCAGAGAGAGCTCGATATGGGGCTCGATTCCAGGACCCTGGGATCATGACCTGAGCCGAAGGCAGAGGCTTTAACCCACTGAGCCACCCAGGCGCCCTTATTTATTTATTTTTGCGTTCAACTCACCTTTTTTTCCTTCTTATCCTGTTTTTTTCATTTAATTTCTTTTCAGTGTAACAGAATTCATTGTTTATGCACCATACCCACTGCCCCATGCAATACGTGCCTTCCATAATACCCACCACCAGGCTCCCACAACCTCCCATGCTCCGCCCCTTCAAAACCCTCAGATTGTTTTTCAGAGTCCATAGTCTCTCATAGTTCATCTCCTGCTCCAATTTCCCTCGACTCCCTTCTCCTCTCCATCTCCCCATGTCCTCCATGTTATTTGTTATGCTCCACAAGTAAGTGAAACCATATGATAACTGACTCTCTCTGCTTGACTTATTTCACTCAGCATAATCTCTTCCATTCCTGTCCATGTTGATACAAATGTTGGGTATTCATCCTTTCTGATGGAGGCTTAACTCGCCTTTTTAAAAAGTTTTTATTTAAATTACGGTTAGGAGAAGGAAGAAAAAAATGAAGGGGTTTGGGAACCAGAAGGGGAGATGAACCATGAGAGACTGTGGACTCCAGGAAACTACCTGAGGGTTTTAGAGGGTAGGGGGGAGGGGGGATGGGGAAGCCTAGGGATGGGTATTAAGGAGACGATATATTGCATGGAGCACTGCATGTTATATGCTAACAATGAATCATGGAATAGTACATCAAAAACTAGTGATGTACTGCATGGTGGCTAATATCATAAAAAAATAAATTCCAGGGGCACCTGGGTGGCTCAGTGGGTTAAAGCCTCTGCCTTCAGCTCAGGTCATGATACCAGGGATCTGGGATCGAGCCCCACATTGGGCTCTCTGCTCGGTGGGGAGTCTGCTTCCTCCTCTCTCTCTGCCAGCCTCTCTGCCTACTTGTGGTCTCTGTCTGTCAAATAAATAAATAACATCTTTAAAAAATTAATTTCCAGTTGGTTAACATACAGTGTACTATTAGTTTCAGGTGTGCAATATGTTCAGTCAACACTTCCATATATCACCTAGTACTCATCAGGACAAATCCCTCCTTAATCCCTTCACCTATTTCATCCCCGCACCCACCTCCCCTCTGGTTACCATCAGTTAGTTAGGAGTCTGTATCTTGGTTTTCCTCTCTCTCTCTTTCTCTCCTTTACCCCCCTCCTTTGATTGTTTTGTTTCTTAAATTTGACCTAAGAGTGAAATCATATGGCAGTAGTCTTTTTCTGACTGTCTTATTTTGGTTAGTATAACTCTCTAGCTCCAAATCTCATTCCTTTGATAGCTGACTAGTATTCTATTCTATACTAGACCACATCTTCCTCATCCATTCATCAGTCGATGGACACGTGGGCTGTTTCCCAACAACACTGTTGTTGATAATGCTGCTATGAACATCAGGGTGTATGTATCCCTTTGAATCAATATTTTTTAAAGATTTTATTTATTTATTTGACACAGAGAGAGAGATAGCAAGAGAGGGAACCCAAGCAGGGGGAGTGGAAGAGAAGGAAGCAGGTTCCTGCTGAGCGGGAACCCTGAGGCAGGACTTGACCTCAGGACTCAGAGATCATGACCTGAGCACAAGGCAGAGCCTAACGATTGAGTCACTCAGGTGCTCCATGGATCAGTAGTATTTTCTCTTTTAAATGCCTAGTAGTGGCATTACTGGATCATAGGGTAGTTCTATTTTTAACTTTCTGAGGAACCTCCATACGGTTTTCCAGAGTGGCTGCACCGGTTTGCATTCCCGCCAACAGAACACGAGTGTTCCTTGTTCTCCACATTCTCACCAACTCTTGTTTCTTGTATTGTTGATTTTAACCATTCTGACAGGTGTGAAGTAATGTCTTCTTGTACTTTTGATTTGCATTTCCCTGACGATGCTTGATGTTGGCCACCTGTATGTCTTCTTTGGAAAATTGTCTATTCATGTCTTCTGTTCATGTTTTAATTGGATTATTTTTGGGGGCTGTTGAGTTCCATAAGTTCTTTATATATTTGGGATACCAAACCTTTATCAGGTATGGCATTTGCAAATATCGTCTCCCATTCCATAGTTGCCTTTTAGTGTTGTTGATTGCTTCTTTGGTGTGCAGAAGCTTTTTAAGTTTTTTCAGATCCTGGGGTCAAAAGGGGATGAATTCCAGTTTGAATGCAGACTGTGAGGCTGTTCACAGGCTACCCAGACAGTATTCTCTCCTGCCTATCTAATTCGCACCTCTCTTTCCTGTTACTCCAGGCAAAGACCTTCGCTAGCTGCACTCTTCCCGTTTGGCTGTTCATGCTAGAGGACACCAGAGAGCATCAGTGTCACCTGCTGCATCAACTGTAGAAAAGATGGCTGAGATGAAGGTAGAGACCATAAAGAGTCAGCCTATGACCATTCAGGGCAGCTCTCTTTCTCGCCCCAGCTGTCAGATTTTGCTTCCTATTCCACTTCCTCCCCTATTCCTATAATTTAGGCCCTCTTTATCTCTAAGGGAGATATGGAGTCAGGATGTTAGATTTGATTCTTAGTCGGGAGATAAAAAACAGTTCCAAGATTATCTTTCCAATTCTGGAAAAGACCTCTGGACTTCTGCTTCAACTCTCTGCAGTGCAGGGAAACAGAACAGACAAGTGCAGTGCATGGACCTCAGAGACCCACCACTTAATTTTGAATCTTATCTGCTCTACTTTTCATCCGTATGACACTGGGCGAGTTCTTAATGTCTTTGAGCCAGTTCAACTGCACTGAGCAAGAATTAAGATGAGCACTCAACATGTTACTAAATATGTCAGATGCATATAGTAAGGATAAGGTAAATTTTAGGTATTGTTGTTGTTGTTATTGTTATTATCAAGGCTAAGCACCATCTCTCCAGCTAAAATATCCTGTGATCAGGATCAGTTTTCCCCAGATACTGAGAGAACTTTTTTGTTCTTTATGCTTATCCAGGTCATAATCACATCTGATTATTAATCACAGTCATATCTGAATTCCCACAGCTTATACTTTGCTTGGCACAAGACTCTTGCCTACAAGAGCATCAGTGACCTCTGTTAAATATTGAATAGACCCTTCTGTGCTTCTGAGAAACAGGGGATAGACAATGTGAGTTCCATGAATTGGATGGTTTGCTTCCTTCCAATGATGTTTCATAGATCTAGATGAAAAATAAAACAGTGTTTATCTGTATGTATGCCACAGATTTTCTAAGAGACCTATCATTTTCCACTTAATAGACTCTTCATTTGAAAATTACTGGAGATTTCCATAAAGATTAAAATTAAAAGAGAGAAAACAAGAAAGGGAGGCAAATCTTACTGCATGAAATGAGACACATTTTAGGATTTCTACCTTCTCTTTTTCTTCTCTCTCTCTCTCTCTTTTAAAGATTTTATTTATTTATTTGACAGACAGAGATCACAGGTAGGCAGAGAGGCAGGCAGAGAGAGAGAGGGGAAGTAGGCTCCCTTCTGAGCAGAGAGCCCAACTTGGGGCTCGATCCCAGGACTCTGGGATCACGACCTGAGCCAAAGGCAGAGGTTACCCCACTGAGCCATCCAGGCGCCCCCCTCTCTCTTTTTTTTAAGAGAATTACAGGAGTGGGGGCTAGAATTGATCCCTCAAACCTGAGACCATAACGTGAGTCAAAATCAAGAGTTATACATTTAATCAATGGAGTCACCCAGGCATCCCAATACCATGCATTCTTGAGTGAATTTCCTGGGACATGATAGGCTTCTACCTCTCTGATATATAATAAAGTAAAAGTCATTGAACCTTTCTTAGGATTGGGTTTCAGCAATTAACCCACTATTCCAGTAACAATGCTAATTCTGATTTACAAACCATGACTGAGTATTCATTGGGTGCAAACTTCTTTTAGATGCCACACATATCTTGATGTGGAGATGTTCTCCCCATTTCTAGATGGTGGATAATAGCACACAGAGGTTGGGATGTTGACATATACTCCATGTTTAGTCTGATTCCCATCCCAGGGCTCTGTGCACTCCACCAATGTAGAATGGCTGCTTTCTTTTCAAACGTGCTTTAGGTCCAGATGAGCAAACAGAAACAGGACGAACAATTCCTTTTCTTGGGATTCTGTGAGTTCATCTGTGAATTAGGGAAATGGGATAAGTGGTTTACAGGGGGCTTTTCTACATGAATATTATAGGTTGTAAGATTTTCCATGACTAGTAATGCATTTTGCA
Source organism: Taxidea taxus jeffersonii (assembly GCA_003697995.1). Classification (NCBI taxonomy): domain Eukaryota; kingdom Metazoa; phylum Chordata; class Mammalia; order Carnivora; family Mustelidae; genus Taxidea; species Taxidea taxus. Next base: position 15,773 of record RCUC01151136.1, read on the forward strand.
GCCTATTTTGGAAATCTGTGATATAAAAATACTATTCCTTATCCACGATATGTATTGTCCTGTGGATTTATCATGGAAAGACCATTGGAAAACAGACTTCAGGGATCTTACTGATTCTATACCTTGATAATAAAAGCATGAGGTTGATTTTTTCTATACATTCTATTGGGGAAATATAGATAATTAATAGTATAATTGTACATATAATGATTTTTTACAATGTTATCATCTTTTATGCCTATATATTATAGAAATTTTCGTTCGTGTAATATGGAGGTGGGAACAAGAATTTTATTAGGAATATTGTCATAAGGGGCACCTTTGTGGCATAGACAGTTAAGTGTCCAACTCTTGATTTCAGCTCAGGTCATCATCTCCGTGTACTGAGAGAGAGTCCCACATCGGGCTCTGTGCTCAGTGTGAAGCCAGCTTAAGATTCTCTCTCTCCTTCTACCTCCTCCTGTTTGTACTCTCTTTCTCTGTTGTCTCTCAGAATAAAGAAATAAAATTTTTTTAAAAAAAAGGAATATTGTAATAAGAAATTAAGAGATGATAAGGTTCATCTTTCAGTGAACACCATGCCACATTTGAAGAGCTTGAAATAGATGTGTATACTTCACAGACACTTAAAACACATGGTTGTGGTAAGTGAGAACTCAGGACATAATATGTGTATTATTGTAGTATTAAGTAAGTTTTTAAGGAAACTCTTTACGGATGTATAAATCAATACTAATATTATTGAAACATTGAAAGGAAAATACATCTACTGCACTCATGACAGTGTTTGTCTCTGGGCAACTTAAATGCGGGGGAATGGGATGATGCAGGGAACACAAGAAAACTCAATTTTTACTGGCAACACATATGAGTTCTGAAGCCAAGTAGAACGAAGTATTTCTATGTTTGTATATTTGTATGTTTCTCTACACTCTTTGGCTCAAAGTCTTCATAGTGGGTACATATGGAAACAGGTAAATAGCTCAGACACCAGTAAGGAAAGAGTTCTAAGAAGAGTTTACAATTGAGAAATATTGCTGAAGGTAATGGGATGGATGCTGCGCAAATGCGAATTGCTTGAGTCAAAATAGGTGCATTTAGCTGGGTGTCTCTACACTTGTTTTGTTTATTCAATCCTCTCTTCTCTTTTGAGAGGTGTCCCAGCTGCATGGAACCACAGAATCTAACAGCTGTCTCAGAGTTCCTTCTCCTGGGCTTCTCAGATGATCCAGACCTGGAGCCCATTCTCCTTAGGCTGTTCCTGTCCATGTACCTGGTCACCGTGCTTGGGAACCTGCTCATCATCCTGGCCGTCAGCTCTGACTCCCACCTCCACACGCCCATGTACTTCTTCCTCTCCCACCTGTCCTTGGCGGATATTGGCTTCAGCACCACTACAATCCCCAGGATGCTGGTGAATATTCAAACACACAGCAAGTCTATCACCTATGCAGGCTGCCTAACCCAGGTGTCCTTTTTTTTCCTGTTTGGGTGTTTGGACAATTTGCTCCTGGCTGTGATGGCCTATGACCGATTTTTGGCCATTTGTCACCCCCTGAACTATTCAGCCATCATGAATCCGTGCCTCTGTGGCTTGTTGGTCCTGATGTCATTTTTCGGCAGCCTTTTGGACTCTCAGATTCATTGTTTGATGGTGTCTCAGCTTACCTTCTGCAGAAATGTGGAGATTCATCATTTCTTTTGTGATGCACCACAACTTTTCCACCTTGCCTGCTCTGATACATCCATCTACACCATATTAATGTATTTAATTGGTGCCATCTTTGGTGGTGTTCCACTCTCAGGGATCCTTTGTTCTTATACACGAATTGTTTCCTCCATTCTGAGAGTCCCATCCACAGGTGGGAAGTACAAAGCCTTTTCTACCTGTAGCTCCCACCTGTTGGTTGTTTGCTTGTTTTATGGAACAGGCCTTGGAGTGTACCTCAGTTCATCCATCTCCTCCTCCCTCAGGAAGGGTGCTGTGGCCTCGGTGATGTACACTGTGGTTACCCCTATGCTGAACCCCTTCATCTACAGCCTGAGGAACAAGGACATCAAGAGGGCACTGCGGGGGATGATCAGCAGAACAGTGTAATATCAGCCTTTGTCTTAATCTTTCTGGGTTCATAGAACTGGAAAATGCAGGAAATCAACAACAATAAGAAATTCTGAATCTGTAGCCACATGGTATATATACCTACATGGATCTCTGCTTTTTGCTTATACAAGTATTCCTGTTAGCATAGGTCTAATGGAAATCGTGGATTATCTTGGACTCCCCACTTAAATCATAGTCCCTACAGGATTATGTGTTTATCTGTACCCCCCCTCACTTTCTGTATGCATTTTCCAGGACTCTTGGTCATGAGCAGTCTTGTTTCTATCATTGCAAAATAATCATAACTCTTGATCTTGTTACTTTTGTTTTTAAAAAAATATTTTACTTATTCATTTGAGAGAGAGAGCCCATGCAGGGGGAGAGCAGAGGGAGAAACAGGGTTCCTGTTCACCTGGGAGCCCAACGTGGGGCTTGATCCCAGGACCTGGAGGTCATTACCTGAGCCAAAGGCAGAGTAAACATCGGAGCATTCAGGTACCCCATCTTGTTATTTTGCTTTGATTCCCCCCACCCCCACCACCATTTGTTAGGAGGTTCTAAATCCTACATTATGGTCTAAAACACCAAATACATTTTTGTGCCTTAATGATCTTGATCAGATGTTTGTTTTTTTTATAAAGATTTTATTTATTTATTTGACAGAGAGAGATTACAAGAGGGCAGAGAGGCAGGCAGAGAGAGAGAGGAGAGAGCTGGCTCCCTGTGGAGCAGAGAGCCCTTTGCGGGGCCCGATCCCAACACCCTGGGATCATGACCTGACAAAGACCAGCCTCACTCCTAAGGCTGGGCTGATATCACTTTCCCCAAAACTACAACCTTTCATTCACATGGCTGGTCTCCTTGGCATGGCCAACACCCATCCCGAGTCATTTCATTAGCATAAACTATGAGTTGTGGTCTGTGAGGCCCTCCATGAATGGTCAATCACTCCAAATCACTAGGAAATTTCAAGTGTTTAAAAGTTACCCCTTAGAGGTCAGACAAAGCCATATCTCTCCTTACAGGCCAAATCCTTACTACACATCTGCCCTTGCCCAGTTGTTGATTCCAGGAGCACTGCCTGGTAAACATCCTGTGTGCTAATCATTGTCTAATTTTCTGCTTCACGGGGAACTCAGTGTGGGACACCTTGTTACTAATAACATTTATTTGAGAAAATTTAAATACAGTTCCTGGGTAGTTGAAATGGCCCATAATATTCTCTGAATTACAAACCCAACACTAAGCTCAGGAATGGGACAATTCAAGAAAAGGAGAAGAGGAATGGGAGCATCATTCATTCAATGTCTCCCTGGGGGCAGCAGGGAGGCACCTACTGCAAAGCTGAAGGACTCTGGAAACCCAAACTCAGAGTTGTTTGGAAATGCACTCAATAAACGTATGGAGAAAATCTCAACCTTGCTAATAACCAAATAAATAATTTATCCATCAGTGTATATAGTCTGCTTGGACTTATAATGTGATCAGAGAAACTGAGACCCTGGATTTATGCTTTATGAGAGCAAAGATTTTTGTCTTTTATTTTCCACTTCTCTCCTGTGTTCCAGATACCTGCTACAGCCTGGCACACCAAATGTGCTTAGGAAAGGAACTAGCAATTGTTATTGATAAAATGCACTATTTCATAATCCTCATGTAACTGTTCTGAATTGGTATTTAAAGTGGCTGCTGGATTGGAAATCCAAGCTGAGGTGCAGTAATTGGAAAGTCAAAGGAGGGGATGAGGCATGTAGGAGTGAGGATAGCAAAGCAGTCAACATAAGAGATGAAGGTACCTCAGAAAAAGTACTCACAAAGAATTCTGAGCAAAGTCACCTATGAAGGATGGGTGAGAAGTAAAAGTCAATATCATCAAGAGGCAGGATTTCTTTAGCCAACTGTTGCTGTGCCTGTCAGTTCAGAAACCCAGGACGAGCGTTCGTATTACTGAAAGTAGATTGTTCTCCCCAAAACTCTTTGTAGAGCCCTCTTGATGTCC
>RCUC01151137.1:0-48926 GCA_003697995.1 Taxidea taxus jeffersonii
AAGTCACCAACTTCACAGATCCCGTGACTGCTGCCCTAATGGATTTGGAAGGGCTGAGGGTTCAAGGGAGTGGCACTTCCATATGGGTCCCTTCTCACTCTTGCTCAGGCATTCTTTCCTTCAACAAATGTTGACTGAATGCCAGCCCTTCACTAGGCTCTAAGGATGGGGAAACTGAGGCACCAAGAGATTTCCACCACTCCTGTTCTTACTAAATGTACAGTGTATATTAGTCAGGATTCTCCAGAGAAACAGAAGCAGTAGGAGATATAAATATGGAGAGACAGAGCAAGAGATTTATCACAAGGAATTAGCTCAAGTAATTATATGGAAACTGAGAAGTCCCAAGATCTGTAGTCAGCAAGCTGGAGACCCATGAGAGCCAATGGTATAAGTTCTATTGCCAAGCCAGCAAGTTCAAGATCAAAGAAAAATCAATGTTTTATTTGAGACCAAAAGCAAAAAAGGGAGGAAAAGAGCCCCATGTCCTAGCTCAATCAGTCAGGCATGAAGAGTTCCCTTCTACTCAAGGATGGTCAGCCTTCTTGTTCTATTCATCCCTTCAACAGATTAGATGAGGCCCACCCACATTAGGCCCACATTAGATTAGCAACTAATCTGCTCTGTTCAGTTTACCAATTCAGATGTTGTTCTCGTCCAGAAACACCCTCAAAGATACACCAGAATAATGTTTGACCAAATATCTGGGCTCCCCGTGACCAGTCAGTTCGACACATAAAATGAACCATACACAGCCTAACAAGGAAGAAAGAAACTGAAGGGGTGAATACAAGTGGGACAAGGATAAGAGAGAAGAATCGGACTCTGAGAACTCACAGCCAAGGGTGGTTGCCTGGCATAAAAATACTTTGTGCTTGAATGATGGAAGGAGAAACAGAGGCACTCAGTGGGGTTCCCAGTGTCCATGAGCAGGTAAAGGGGGGCATTTTCAGAGCTGGAGAACTTTCTCTCAGCCCATGAATTACGCAGGCCATCAAGCTCTCCATGGTGCTTAAAATTTCCCACCAAATTAAGATTTCCCATCAAAATCAAAATTCTTACAGGTAGAAAAATTTGACCTAATGTGGCTGACCTGTGAGAGGGTTATCGAGATTCAACAGTAATATTTGTCACCTCAAGGAAAGGTCCTGAGAGTAAGGTTTTGCTAGTCCTTGCCTTTTTTTTTTTTTTTTTTTAAGATTATCAGGTTTCTTCTCAACTCTTTTTAAAAAAAATTAATTAATTCATTTCATCCTCACAACAATTCTCCAAAAGAGGGATTATTATTTCCAATCCTTCTTTTCAGAGAAGACCCGGCGAGGTTAAATGACTGACTTAAGATTCCCACAGCCAGGCAGCTGAGCCTCAGGGTTTATGCCGCAACACCAGACCAACGTGTCACCTGGTTTTGTCCACCCAGAATTTCAGTGTCTGTTTCTCAATAGCCGGATAACCTGTGTCCTCTTGAGAATCCCCTCCTGGGGGACCTTCTGAACCAGGCTGGGTTAATGGTGAATCTGAGTCAATGCACATTCATTCGCTACCCATTCCCTTATGTGAACATCCCACCGCTGAACACAAACACGTGGGAGGGAGGTACCTGCCTTTGAAGACCCGCCAGATTCCTGACATTCCATACCTCTACCTTCCTTCCTTGGCTAAAGGACTCAAGGCCTCTTTCACTGGAGAGTCATGCCATTAGGCAAGTCTAACCAGCTGCCATAACACGACCCCAAATCATAGGCTCAGCCGTGGCTCTGAGCACCTGCTAGAACAGTTTTTCTGGGACAAGAATGGGCTTGAGATCCTCTTGGTTAAAGGTAAATCAATATTTGCTCTTGATTTTGAAAAAAGGAGGGGATCCAATCGGCCTGTCCCAGCCGTGCCCGGCAGAGGTTAGGAGAAGGTGACTTTTCCATTAAAAGCCCAGCTCATGTTTTATGGATTTCTAAAGAGCCATAGTTTGAACTTAATTCCTCCTCCCTTTAAGAACCCCCAAAGTTAGTATTTAAAATGTCACATGCAGCCAGCGGCCTCCGTGGGTCACAGAGGGCGGGACAATTTATAGTGGGAAGTAATAAAATTGACGTCGAATGACTTCAAGACCCTGAGAGTTGCCAGAGAGGTTGGGAAGAGAACACTTGAAACCAAACCATGAATAAATCTTAGGAAAGCTGAGAGCAGAGCTTTCAAGAAAGGAAGCTAGTAAATAGGCTGAGTTTTAACTTTGATTCCACGTTATGGGGGTTAGCGAAAAGCGGTGACCCCTAGGCTGGCAAAGAATTGTGGAGGGTCACTGTGGGCCCCTCACCAAGGTCACCTCACCTGGAGCGCAGTGTCCTTTTTTGCCAACAAGACCACTGAGACCCGGGGCCAAGGAGCCAGAGACAGGCAAAGCTGGCGTGTGAGCCCGAGTCTGCCTGCATTCATGCACACGAGGGACTTGGCACAGGGCTGGGCGCTCAGGAACTGCAAGATCCAACGAGATCCACACGATCCACAAGAACCAACAAGATCCACACGATCCACACGAACCACAACATGCAGTTGGGACTATTATATTTATTCCCATGGTTACTACTTCAAAGCCTAATGCCATAAGCTTTCAGGCCTGTGGGTCATGGTAGAATCCCTTCAAAAAATCAACTCTTCCCAAAGTGACCTCACCTCAACGCTTCAAGAAACTCCGATGGTGTGTTGCCACAAGTGGAACGGGTGGACCCTGGCGGAAGCTGTTAACCAGCACTTCCCCCTCCCCCTCCCATGCCTGCCCCCAAACACCGCAGGGGGTCACAGCTTTCCAGTGACCCTCTTGTCCTGCAATTGCTCTGTTTACCAATAGGTGCTCTCACCTCCCCTGGTGGGTACCCAGAGCGGCGGGCACCTCTGGCTGCAGGTTGAGGACTCTGGCAGCCCCGGGGCCAGGGAAGACGCCCCAGGCCGTGATGGATTTTGTGCAGCTTATCATCACTCCCCATAACCAAACCTAATTATTGCCATTCTTCAAATTAATTCCCTCTGAGATGGAGCAATTTGGTCATGAAGCTTGAGTGTGTCTCTGGACGACTCTGTGCTCCCGCGCACACCGGGCGCGGAGGGCAGGGCCACTCCGTTTTTGCTGTGTTCTGTTCTGTTCTGTTTAAGCATCTACATCCCCAAAGCAACTCCTGCAGTTTCTGGCATTACAAATCCTCCACTTCAGCCTTGCTCGGCCCACCCCACCCCACCCCAGCCTTTCACTTTCCCCGCGGAACCCCCGTCCTCCCCACAAGCCTGCGGCTCCCAACCTGGGCTGCACATGTGAACCACCCAGGAAGGTTTTGAAAACTCCTGGGGCCTGAGCAGAGCTCTGGCCCAATTAAACCAGTGCTCTGGGGGCAGGGCCCGGACATCTGGGGTTTTGAAGCTCTGCAGGTGACCCCAATGTGCGACCGGCGGGAAACACGTGATTCTAAACCAGCCCTAATGCTTCTGCTCTGCACGCGACCTCTAATTCCACCTGCTCCCACCCTGACGGACACACACCCCACAATTATTTTTCTTTACGGTAAAAATGTTACTTCTATGTGTTCATTTTGGAGGAGGTAATAGAGGCAACAGTGTAAGAGTACGAAAGAGTATGGAAAAAAGTTTCCCTCCCACCCCTGCCACTGCTGCCCTCCTCCCCTCCTCTGCTCTCTGAGGGCACCGGGACTGAGGGAATGGCAGAATCTTTGGGTCACAGAGGCCTGGTTTGAGTCCTGCTTCTGCCACTGATTTCCCATAGGACCTCGGATTAGTCATTTCAGCTCTCTGATCCTGTTTCCTGTCCATAAAGGGGAGGCAACAACCCCTGCCCCTGGAAGATGGGAAGGAAGGAGGCGTTTGGGGTCTCTGTTGCAGCTTAGCAAATGATTCCAGCACTTAAGAAAACCAAGCATTCTCTTTGCTCATGGCTCTCTGGGCCAGGAATTCAGGCCTAGGGGATCCTAGTCCCCGAGGTGTCCCCAGGGGTCATTTTCCTGGCTGGTGGCTAGGCTGGTCTAAGAAGATCCAAGACAGATCCCCTCACATGACCGACACATTGGGGCCCCTCGACATGGTCCCTCCCCTGGGAACCAGCTCGGGCTTCCCCACAGCATGGCGTCTCGGGGTCAGACGGCTCACCAAGGTGCTGTTCATCTCTTCAAGACAACCATCAAAACTCACACGGTCCACCCAGATTCAAGGGGAGGAGAAACCCCCACTAAGTCTCAAAAGGAAAGTGGCCCTGGTCATACCACAAAAGAGCACGTGGGCTGGGATATTGTTGTGATCTCTTTGGAAACATGACGGACATCAGGAGGAGCGAATGCAGACTGCCCAGCACGTGGCAGGTGCCCGACGACAAGCGTTAGGTCCCATTTTTCTTAACACACAGCTCTTCGACATTTTACACCGTTCAGTGTTTAGATACGTCCTTTCTGTTCCATCCCAAGGGCCGGGCCAAGAGCCCGTGAACGTTTCTATGACATCTCAGAGGGGGCCGGGAGGCCACCATTCACCCCGTCCTGTGTGGACGACTGGGGTGGATTCCCGAAATGCCAAGTCACGAGAGTCCCTCTCCCCACGGTCGCCCTCTCTCTTACCTGCCGGCCACGCTGGTCTGCTGTGCCCACCACCTGACGCGTCCTCCTTGACTCTTCTCATCACCGTGTCCTCCTGCCCAGATTCTCCACGTTCGCCACCAGGAGACGACTTAAAGTCAGCTTGTGCCCGAAGACTCCTAAGCAGGAAGACAGAGCGCATCTATGTTTGAACATCTGTGATGGGGTGGGCTCTCCGCCAGGCGCTGGGTAAGGACGAGACTGAGATGGGATTTGGTGATCAGGCCCAGCAAGGTCTCCAGTGCCCTGTCCGGGGGTTGGAGCTTCATTCTCCAGGCGAAAAGGGAACCCCATGGGCATTTGCGGGAGAGGAGAGACCTAACTAGACAAACAGGCATCCAGGAAGCATCAGGTGAATAGAGGGCAAAGATGTGAGGTTTCACCGCACACCATCTTGGTAGGCCGAGCTCTGAAACACGGACATTCAGAGTAAGGCTATCCACTCCAAAACCCCACCTCCCCGTAGACAGGGAGACTGTGGCCTGGGAGGGGAAGGGGCCTGCCCATGGTGGGGACCACGGGCCTTTGGCTGTGCAGCTGAATTCCAGAGGATATGTCTGCAAGGCGTGTGTCTGACATTGAGAAATGTCTTCACAGCAGAGGGGGTAATGATTGATAGGTCTGATGAATGCATCCCCATTATTATTGAAATTTATACACAGTCTACCAATCGAAGACTCTCTCCATGCGTGCATCTCATTTCGCATTCACAGCTGTTGTTTTTCAGCTGGGAACCTGGGAGTCTGGCCCCTGGATTGACAAAGCTGCAATCTGGGGGCACCTTCCAGAAAGCAAATCCTGGACCTAAAGGCCCTATTCGGAAACTGCTCCCTGCCATTGATTCACAAGGGGCCCCAGGCAAGGTGGCTACTGAACGTGAACCATATTCTAGGAAGACGAAGGTTACACACAAGAATATCCAGCCCAGACCCTTGCATAGCCAGGAAGTTTCTGGTTCCCTTCGACGACTCTTCAGTCATTCATTAACAGATATTTTGAATACCTACTATTTACCAGGTGCTACCATAGGTACTAAGGATACAGGAAAGACACCACGTGCGTTATTGTGAAGGGAGAAGACAGACTACAAAAGACACAAATCAACAGAGCAAAATAAAAATAAATACAGCTCACGAGAAGAGCCATGAAGGAAATGAGCAGAGTGTTGTGAGAGGCGTGCACTGTGAAAAGCAATTTGATGTGGGGGTATCACTGCATAAACATTCCTGAGCTGAGCCCTTGTACGCCACTCAGTAGAGCTGACCCAAGATCGCAAAGGGACAAGTGACATCTGGAGCCAGACATGGCACAGAGACAGACACCAGCATTGACCAATCCGCACACTCACCCAGGTTTTGTGTCCACAAACTCAGAGGCTCTCTGCTTAGGGTCCTAATTCCACTACGTTCTAAGGCCTGAGACACACTGCTGAGCCCTTTGGAACCTCAGGGTCCTCACCTGTACGATGACAGTAATGATGGGACTGCCCACATAGGGTCATTGTTGTGAGGATTAGAATATTTAGTACACATAAAGGCTTACGACAGTGTCTGCTGCCTGGTCTTAGCTACTGTTACTCCCCACATCTTGGATGGGGCCATCACTGGTTTGAGGGTCTTTTGTTTGGAGTTGGCTGAGAGAAAATGGTGCCAGGTGGAGGCCTGTCTCTGATTGGGATGCCCCAGAAGTACTTCCTGAGGCAAGGAGTGGCACATAAGTAGCTTACTGGGGAGATGAAGGGGATACGGCTAGGAAGTGCGGAAGTAAGCGGGGAAGGCCACCAGGGAAGGGTGTATTATCACACCCCTGTGCACTGTGGGTAACTGGTGCTTAGTCCCCGAGGGGAACTCCAGAGCCAGTGAAGTCCACGGCCTTGAATTTATCCCACAACAGGGGTGAGGGAGTTGGGGTATTGATACACCAGCTCTTCCTCACTGACCATGGTAGCAGGAGTGGTGGCATGAGGAAGAGAGACCATGAATTTTCAGCAAGCCCATCGCCCATCCTGGCAGGCAGAGTTGGCTGTGGCAGCCTCGGAAAACCCTCCGAGAAGCCGTGGAGGTCTCAGAAGTCAGGAGATGTGCACCGCAGTGGCCCAGATACAGAAACGTGGATGAGCTCCAACAGAGCCCAGTGCAGAGGAGCAGCATGAGGAGAGGCACAGTCAGGCACAGTGGACAGCAGGTCATTACCCTCCAGGGGCTGAAGAAGAGCCATGAGAGCTATGATGTCATGCTGATCTCAGGACAGGGGGGCCTTGAATGCCAGGCTACGGAATTGGGACTCCATTCTGTGGGCAGCAGGCAGCCCCTCCAGGTGTTTGAGAAAGGGAATGATGCAGAGCTGTACCATAGATAAGAAGCAACAAAATCACTGAGGTCGTGGGTCTACCCCACCCCCACATGTTCCCAGAAGCTGCTGACTCCACTCCTCAATGCTCTGCCCACAGCCCAGAAAGATGGGCCAGCAGGGAGGCTTCCTAAAGACACAAACTCTAGGGACGGCTTAGAAGGAATACTCCGCCAAAGTACTTGGGTGGGGGAAGATGTCCTCCCTGCCCCCGCCAGAGACCGTCTCAAGTAAGAGTCCATCACCCCCTCCAAGGACAGTCATGGGACTGAAGAGTCAGATGTGCAAGTCTGGTCCAGATCTGGACTCCTGGACACAACAGTCCAAGGGCTTCCAACAGAGCTCCTCCTTTGCCCCTCACCCGGGCCACCCGTCCTTCCCCTGAACAAATGTCAATTACTAGAGACTGTTGTCTGGAAGATGGTTATACCGCTAGTGTTCTCAAGACATGGAGGTCTCGGGCTGACCCTAGCATTGCCAGAGGGGGACTGAGGAGGAACGGAGCCGCGGTCCCTTTGAGTGCCCACAGACACTGCGCCAGGTGTGTGCACTGAGCAAGGGCCCCACTCAATTCTCTCCATCTGCTAGCAGGAAAGACGGTCTCACCTCCGTTATCCAGAGCTAAAAATGCAGGCTATAAGAGGCTACTTAGAAGTTTGTCTTAGCAAAGAGCAGAACTGGGATTACAACTGGCGGGCTTCAAATACTCTGGATTAAGGAGTCCAGACATGAAAGCCTTGTGGCCAAGGATGAAAGGGTGAGTCCATCAGGGTGGGAATCCCTGCAGAGGGGGCCTTGCTAAGTGATGGACTGGAGGTGAAGGAGGGGAGGAAAATGTGCCTGGAAGTTCCCCAAGTCCTAAATGTTTACATCACCCCAGTTTATAGACAAGACCTGAAGCTGGGAGAAGGGAAACAAGGGACAAACTGCTGGGAAGGAAGGGCTGTGAACCAGCCGGCCATCCGCAGCAACACCTAGGAGAAAAGGCAGAATGCCAACGCTATTATTAAAAGAGATATTTTGCTGACAGGAGTAACTCAGAGCCGGGGCAGAGTGCTAGAAAGGGAGGCCAGGGGGATGAGGAGCAGGTGTGCAGCTCAGAAAGCCCGGGTACTGCTCCCGAGCTCCCAGAGGCAGTGACAGGGATCCTTGCCCCATTTCGGACGTCTGTGAGTGCGCATATGTGCATGCACACGTCTGTGCGTGTGCCTGGGGTGTGAGTGTGTGTGCTTACGCACATATATATGCCTGTGAGTTTATGTCTGCATGCATGCGTGTCTATGAGCTCACACTAATCTGTTGGGAAGCGTGCATGCACACGTGGGAGTATATGTGACCTGAAAACTTGGGTTCTTGCACTGAGCATTCAAGGTCTTAGCCCCCAAAGAAATGAAGAGTTTAGGAACAGGAGCTGAGGGTAGGGTTCTGTTCTTTTGCTGGCAGAATGGGAACTGATTTCCTTCCCTTGTCTTCCCTGCTGCGATTCCTGGTCTCACCTCATTCCTACCGCCCCTGGCCCTTGTTCCAGCTTTGTTCTAGCACTTTCTTCCACTCCAGGAGTCATCCTCCCCTGCTCAGGACCTTCTCCTGGTGCTCTCTGATTCTAACCAACTGAGCCACCCAGGCGTCCTGGTGCTGATTCTAAAGCACTCACTCTTCACACCTCCTTCTCCATGACTCCCACCCCCCATCTTCCACCCAAACTTCCACTCATACCACTGGTCTCGGCTTACGCATCACCTCTTCCTGGAAGCCTTCACTGTCTGGGGTTGTGTTTCTTTCTTTTTTTTTTTTTTTAAAGGCAGCTCTATCGATCTAGTCATATACACACAACCCACTCATTTAAAGTGTATGATTCAATGGGCTCAACTTATTCACACGGTGTGCTACAATCTAATTTTAAGACGTTTTCACGTATTGCATGGAGCACTGGGTGTGGGGCATAAACAATGAATTTTTTGAAACACTGAAAAAAAAATTAAAAAAGAAAAAAAAAAAAGACATTTTCATCCTGCCAGAAGAAATCCCATAACCATTAAAGATCACTCCCCATTTCCTCTTGCCCCAACCACACACCTACTTCCTGTTTGTATGGATTTGCCTACTCCTGGTCATTACACGTCAGTGGAATCATACAGTACGGGGTCTTGGTGACCAGCTTCTTTCACTTAGCCTGATGTTTCCAAAGTTCACCCATGTTGTAAGATATATCAATACTTTACGCCTTGTTACTGCCAGACAGCATTTGGCTTGAGGTATGGACGTACCACACTGTATTTAGCCATTCATCAGTTGAAGGACACTTGGGCGGCCTCCGTCACCCTTTGGCAATAGAAATAAAGCTGCTCTCGTGCGTGTATAAGTTTTTCTATGAATGTGGGTTTCCAGTTCTCTTGGGAATACATGTAAGCGTGGAGCTGCTGGGTCAAACGGGGACTCTCGGTTTAAGTCTCTGAGAAACTGCCAAACTCTTCTCCATGGTGGCTGCGGTGTCTTACGTTCCCACCAGCAATCGGGTGAATGAAACCTGTCCGCGTCCTTGCCGTCACTTGGGAGGGTCTGACTTTGATCTGAGCCATCGTACCGGGTGTGAAGTAGAATCCCAGCGTGGTTTTGATTCGCATCCTCTGCTAACAAGTGACACCGATCCTGTTTACCTGTGCTGGTTGCCCTTTGTAAGTCTTCTCGTACAGATGGAGAAACATCTGTTCAGATTCTTTGCCCATTTTTTTTCAATTGTCCTTTTCTGTTGTTGCTTTGGAAGCTCGGAAGCGCCCTTTACGTCCTTCTGCAATACTACGCCTTTATCAGACATGGGGTTTGCAGGCATTTTCTCCCACTCTGTGGGTTGTCTTTTCACTTTCTTTTTTTTTTTTTTAAATCGGTCTTTTTTTTTTTTTTTTAAAAGATTTTATTTATTTATTAGTTAGAGAGAGAGAGAGAGAGCACAGGCAGACAGAGAGGCAGGCAGAGGCAGAGGGAGAAGCAGGCTCCCTGCCGAGCAAGGAGCCCGATGTGGGACTCGATCCCAGGACGCTGGGATCATGACCTGAGCCGAAGGCAGCCGCTTAACCAACTGAGCCACCCAGGCGTCCCGTCTTTTCACTTTCTTGATGGTGGCCTTTGAAGCACAGGATTTTTTCAGCTTGATATTACCCAAATTTACCCATTTCTCTCTCGTTGCTTGTGCGTTTGGTGTCATTTCTAGGAAAACCACTACCTAACCCATGGTCATGAAAATTTACTCCTATGATTTCTTCCAAAAGGTTTGTAGTTTTAGTTCTGATATGGAGGTCAATGGTCCCCTCTGAGCCTTCAGCAGATATTTACTGAGTAGCTACTATGTGCCAGCTACTGATCTAGGGCTGGGGACACCTCAGTGCATCAGGGAGCAAAGCACACAATTTCCTGTCCTGATGAGCTGCCATCCAGAAGAGGAAACAGATAATAGCCAAGGAAACAAACACCATAGCCTGAGCTGGGATTGAGGCCTGAGTAATGAAACCACATGGCATATTCAGGAAGGTGGGCAGGTGCATGAGCCGGGAGACCTGAAGCAGGCATTCTGGCCATCCGTGGGAGGGGAGATGGTGGGTGCCCGCCATAAGGGCTTTTCTAATTCTTACTTTGTTTACAAATGGCAGACTGAGGCCCAAGGAGGGTCCAGCTCTGCACGGTGAGGCAGCAACAGCACCCAAAAAGGACTTCTCCTACCACTCCCCTGCAGTTGGGAGGCAGACGGTTGCCGGGAGAACACGGTGCATTTTCTACAGAGCAAGGTTTGTGTCTCTATCCTAGCACGATGGGAGGAAGTAGCAGGAAATGCTGTGATAGTACCTCAGCAGTGTCCTGCCTTAAGGACTAAACCCCTCTCAGATTCGATAATCCACCCGGGTGATTTTTATGGGCAATCCCTTCACGGTGAATGGTTCTGCTTTAAGACGGGCTATTCTGCCCGTTGGTTTTGATAAGATAGTATCTCAGTTAATCCATTTCTCTGTTGGGCTCTGCTGAAACTTCTCCCCTAATCTTCATTATCTCCTACCAGGGGCTTTGGTTAGGACTTGAGTGGACCAGATTCACCCCAAGGGCCTCCACGCAGCTCTAAGAAGTGGAGATAAAATTCAGCCCTCTCCCTGTCTGGGGCCAGGCGGATTGTCACTTACCTGAATTGTCATCAGCAGGACTCTCAGGTTCCTAGGCCATAGAAAAATCCTGCAGCCTGACACATTTTCCCTTTGGGGTGGGGAGCCCTGTTGGCCATGGGAAAGAACAAAAATCCAACTATTAGTCTGCTATGGGAGCTCTGGACCAAGAATCAGGCATTTTGGAATTTTAACAGTCTCCATCGGAGACCATCTTGTAGTCTGCCTCTGACCCTGTCCCCAGGGAGAGGGAGAAGCAGCCTACCATGGTTGGGGGGTGGGTGGGCTCTCCCTGCTGGTGGAGATAGCACTCCACCAGGAATCAGGACACTTGGGTCCTGTGTCATTGGCTAAGTCACACCCCCTCTCTCCATCTTCATTTTTCTATACAAGACATTTTCAGATCTGGCTTGACGTTTGTGCAAGGATCCCGATGACTAACCCAGCTTCTGAACTCAGACACAGTGACAGCTTGAGGCTCTAGGGCACCTCTGTCGGGGGTGCAGAGAAGAGATTCACTTCCTAGCTGAGATAATTTCTGTATGTCTAGATCTGCCAAGCCCACCCCAGCTGCCGATAGCCCCATGTGGCTTTTTGAATTTAAAGGGATTTAAATTAAGTGAAATTTAAAATACAGGATTTCATTAGCAATACTTGGAATGCTCGATGGCCACATAGGGCAATGATGGCGCCGGACAGTTGATTCAATTCCACTCTGCTTTCCAGATAGGCTTTCTCATCCACACGAAGAGTGATTCACTTCTCCTCTTGTCAAAGAAAAGGTCTGTGTTTCCTTCTCTACGAGAAGACTGGCCTGAGGCGCCAAGTAATTTTCCTCAAGTTACTTCAGTGGGCACAATGGCTACCGGACAGAGCCAGGAACTTGGATTCTCCTGGTGCAGAGACCCAGGTTGGGGAGGGGACAGGATCTGGGCCAGCCCCCACCACCATTGGAGCCCCCAGGACCTTCCAGGTAGGTGCCTCCTAGGTAGCTGGTCCTGGGCTCTGGAAGGAAGCTTTCAGTCTGGGAAAGGACAAAACAAGAGGAAAAGCAGGCTTTTGTGGTGATGCAAATGAAAATTTCCAATTTGCTAGTCAAAAGCATGTCCCTGTTTAGAGATAAGAGTAAATTTGAGTCTTTGTTATGAGTGATTAATTCATTACAATGCAGAGTTTCCTTGCAGTATCCAGCCCCACTGCTCAGTTTAGGAAGCTGGCGTACCTAGTGGGAAAAGCTGGCCCATCCCCAAACTGTGTGTGTGTCCCTGTCACAGTGTCTGGGGCTGTCTCATTAGGTCAGAAAAATGAGGGAAGCGTTCCATGAAGCAGCCTTCTCACCAATATCTTAACACAAAGCACTGGACGGGGTGGGTGTCGGGAGACCCGGGGCCTGAGCCTTTCAATTTAATTTAATAAGAATTTATTGTTGTTCGGAAAGTTGCTAGCCAGGGGAGCAAAATGGGTTCCAGCTTTCCTGCCGGCTGTGACTGATGGATAGTTACCGGCTATAGTCCCAGGTCCAGAAGGCTTCTGAGGACACCAAGAGGCTAGGCGGGCAAGAACATCCTGATGGATTGATTATTCATGTCTGCTGGGGCCCCAGCCTGAGCAGTGGCCATGTCCCACGGAAAGCAAGGTAAGTAATAATGAGGATATAAATAGCAATCCTAGTAATGACAATAAAACCTCCCTGGTCAGGTCATTGGGAATATCAGGTAAGATTACGGATGGGAAGGTGCTTTGTGACCTGGACAGATGGCTTCATGATATCTGGTCTCTTATTAATACTTTGTGAATCACGGTTTCCCTGTTCACGATACTTGATACTTTGCACTTAGAGCGATGCCAGGCCTTACAAGCCTGGAAAACTGAGATGTGGAAGGAGACCCAGGACCAATGCACATGCACACATTCATTCCTGCATTCAGCATCTCCTGCTTCCTTCACCCCTTTGGGACCCATTTTGAAGGGTCCTCTCAGATCTAGGTCCCAGCACCAGGACCCCCCAGAGGTCTGTCTCCTCAGAGCTCCCAGAGCAGCTGACCTCTGGACTCGATCTTCAGGAAAGGGAGAATATTTGATTTTCACCGAGGCTTGTGGCCCCTCAGAGCCTTCGGTGCTAATGAAGAGCCACCCTGCCAGGGCCACTGAGGGAAGATGACAAGCTCCCACCCATCGGTGGCTGAGGGCTCCTGCCTGGCTTTTCTGGCCATCCCAGCACGCAGGCCAAGTCTGCCCCTGCAGCCAGAAAAAGCAGCAGGGCAGAGTCTCAGGTATTGGGTCAGGAAGCCTGGGGTATGTGTGCTTGGGTGTTGTGAGTGCCAAGAGGCCATGGGCGGGGTACCCACGGCATCTTCTCCCTTCCTAACCAGCACAGACGATCAGATCAGCTGCAGGATTTAAAGACCATCTGATCAGCCATCTCATTACCCGACAGGAGGCAACGAAGTTCAGAGAAGGAAGGAGACGGAGTTACAAATTTAAATAGCAGGCCAATATCGGTTCCCCTGTCTTGGGTGCCAGGCACAGTGGGGGAGGCTTTTCGTACTTAGCTCTAAGCCTTGTCATTCTCCCACAAGGTAGGGCTTACTGTGCCATTCTACTGTTAAGAAAACTGGACTCTGAGAAGTGATTTACCCAAGGACACCAAACATAAGCAGCTGAGACAGAATTTAAACCCAGGTCTGTACCCTGGGATCTTCTCACCGCTCTGCTGAGCCAACAGGAGTTTCCAGGGCTAGTTCAGAGCCCAGAGCTCTGACCACTGTCCCAGGCAGCCAACGGAAGGGGCACCCTGTAGGTCAAGGGGCTCAAAGTGAAGTTGTTTTAAACCCCCTCAAGAGCTCAGAGCCAGGGATGCCCGGGCTCTAGCCAACCCCTCGGGGCATCCCTGGCTTCCGCTGTCAGGCGTGCCTCATCCTCGGCAGAATGTCCTGGAAAGAAGGCCGGAGTAGGTCGGAAGCCAAGACCAAAGGAGAGCAAAATAGGGAATCTCAAGGAGCTTGACATCACCAAGGAGCTACAAAAGGAATTGGTTACCCATCGGCATGCTGAGGGCAGGAAAGGGTTAATGGGCACTTCATGTACCTGTCAATCTTCTAAACACGTTAAATGTATGAACACCTTAATTCTCAAATTAACCACGGTGGGTACCGCTAACACCATCCCCACTTCACCTAGAAGGAAACGGAGGCACACAAAACTGGAGGGACGACCCCCAGGTCATTGGGCCCTGGGATTAGAATCCAGGCGGCTTCATTCCACAAAACCACTGTAGGCACAAAAAGACCACAACGTGAGTCCCCTTCCCCGATACAGAACTCCCTAATCCGTGCTCCCGAAGTGGTTTTGGCAAGCACTCGACATTCTCAGGGTTAAGTACTATCAGGGTCTCCAGTTTTCTCAAGAGGACGCATCAGAGAAGGGCCAAGGTCAGCCGGAAGTCGGGTAGAGCCAAGTGCCCACGCCCCGCGCGAGTCGCGCGCTCTCTGGCTGCGGGGGCGGGAGGCGAGCGCGGAGGGGCGTCCGGGTGGGAGACTGGAGCCTGCGCGGGCTGCGCGGCGGGCCTGCCCCCTCGGCCCCGAGCCGCCCCCACCCGGCTCGCAGGGCGCAGCGCCGCGGAGGCCCTGACTAGGCCGTTTGCGAGCCTCGGTGCCCCGGAGCGGAGCCCGCGCGGCACCGCGCAGCCTGCGGACGTCCCCATCGGCACCTGCCCGCGGCGGCGAGGGCGAGCGCCCTCGGGGAGCGTTCCTAAGGGAGCCGGGGCACGAGGGCTAATTGTAGAGGGTCCCTCGGGGCCAGAGATGCCAGCGGGGGTTGGAGAGTAGGGGGGAGGCCGCAGGGAGGAGGGAGAAGGCGCAGGGAGGAGGGAAAAGAGAGAAGGGAGGCCTGGAGGAATGAGCACAGAATTACTGTAAGCAGGAAAGCAGGATGATGAGCCACGTGTGGCGGCTCCCGAACCCAGCATGACTCTCTGAACCCCCACAGTGTCTATATAAGCCGCGTTTCTCACTCTACTTAGCCACCCTGCCCCCCAACACACACAACAAGAAAGCCCCCCACACACACCAGGGAAGGGGTGATAGAAAACCACCAGAAAGTACTCCCAAGAGGCCTCCTGGTCCAGCCCCACCCTGCTCAGAAGGAGAAACTGAGACGCCTAGGAGGAGGGGCCCAGGGTCAGCCCCAGGCCCCATCTCCCTCTCCCCATTCCTAGTAGCTGCTGAGGTCCCAAGACAGATTGTCCCAGTCTCTGCGGCCCAGTCTTCCCACTACGCTCAAGGACTCTCCTTTTCAACTGCCCCAGTCCCTGTAGGAGGGGTTGGCTTTGGAAAGCCTCTGTGGGTGTGTCAGCCCACCTCCCTAGGCCTGCTACGGGTGGGAACAGGTTGGGGAAGAAAAGGAAGGAGCCTGAGCTGGCGGGGGTCCCGGGAAAGTGCTCCCCAGGCACGGAGACCTGGCTCCCAGCCTCAGCGCCCCCCAGTTCCCAAGGACTCTGAGCTCTCTCACCTCTGCTGGGGACCACCAGCACCACCACAACTGCTTCAGGAGAGCCCACAGTCCCAGAAGGGTCTGCAGGATCTAGTCCTACCTTGGCTTTCCTCCCTTCTTCCTCACTGCCCAGCTCCAGACTCAACCCTCCTTCCGGTCCCCTAACTTCCTGGTTGCTACCGCGTTGCCTTCTGACCCCTCGCGTCTGGGCCTGCTTTACCCTCCACCTGGAATGCCTTCCACGGTGATTGCAAATTAAAGTTGTCTGAGGACTCCCTCCCTGCTGTGGTGGGAGGAGGGCATGGGCAGGTGTGGGGGGCGGGGTTGGGTTTCCCGGTGGGGCCTGTCCAATCAGGCCCAGGACCCTGCGAGGCTGGAAGGTTCCACGGAATCAGAGCCACCTGTGTTCTCTTAAGCAACCCAGTTCCAGGCCCAAGGGCTGGGGCTTTCTGTGGGCTATTGTGCAGGGATGGGGAGGGAGGCAGGAGACGGTATGGAAATCTGCACATCTTTGGGCCACTGTCTTCAAGGCAAGGATCTTTCTTTTGAGTTTATTAGGATGTGTTATTAATGCAAGAAATCCACGTTTTCTACAGAATGCAAAAACTGAACACACCAAAAAGGAAGGGAAAAAACTCCCCACACCCTCAGCACCCAGAGATAAAGAGCACTCAAGTTTTAGTGTGGAGACTTCCAGAGTATTCTGTGCGTACATGTGTGTATGGTGGGTATGACTTTTACTCCAGAAACTCCAGGTTCAAGAAGTATCACAGACCCTTGTTTTTCTAGAATGAAAACGAAAGCTTTCTCCAGGCCCCTGTCTCACCTGCAGCCCCAAGCTTCCTTCCCTGTGTCTCCACAGCCAGTCCAGCCCACTCAGCAACCAGAGTCCTGCACACTCCTGTGTTCAAGCCCTGGAGGTGGCTCCCCATTGCCCTGTGGGGGGGGGAGCGGGGACACTGGCCCTGGCCATGCCCAGGTGGGATGGCTCCAGCCTCCCCACCATTGCCCACCTGCCCTGTTCCTGCTACTCTGCGCAGAGAGCCTCCCTTCAAAGACCTCCACACACCCATCCCTCTGCCTGAAACATTCTTCCCTTGCCCCTGGTTCAGGTCACCCCCTTGTTCAGATCTTAGTGGAGCTGCTTTCCTTCCGGAAAGCCTCCCCGACTGCGGCTCCCACCAGAGCAGCTCGTTGCCCCCCGACCTTCCACCCTGCCTGCACCCCACTCTGTCATTCCATACATGCCACATGTCGTGTCTGTCACCTGTTGTAGGTCACAGGTGAGGCAGGGACCACATCTCACTGCTCCATCCCCAGAGCCCCGCAGGGACAGGGCATAGAGAGCAGGTCAGCCGTCTTGGCTGAAAGAACGAGGGAACCTGTGGCACATGCGTGAGTGTGCGGGTTCCCACATGTCACACCCTTAATGAAGCGTCCCCTCGTTCCTCTCTGCTTCTCACCTCCACGGTCCTCCCCTAGACTATGGCTTGCACCATGTTCTGGATCCATCATCTCTCTGTCCGCCTCTCCCTTCCCAGTCAGAGCCCCTGTCCTCCCTTGAGGCAACAGCCTCCCACCGGTCCCTGTTCCTCTCTTGGTCTCCCCCCATACAGATTATTCTCCAAGCAGATGAAAAGAGCAGCCAGGGGTCCTTTTAAAATAGGTCATTCAGGGGTGCCTGGGTGGCTCAGTGGGTTAAGCCTCTGCCTTCGGCTCAGATCTGACCTCAGGGTCCTGGGGTCAAGCCCCACATCGGACTCTCTGCTCAGCAGGGAGCCTGCTCCCCCCCACCCCGCCCGCAGAGCCCCGCTCTCTGCCTGCCTCTCTGCCTACTTGTGATCTCTGCCTGTCAAATAAATAAATAAAATCTTAAAAAAAAATGTCATTCAGATTCTGTTGCAACCCCACTTAAATCTCCCCTAGTGGGCTTCCCACTATGCTTCAAGTGAGATCTGACTATCTTCTGGTGGCTTCTGCGGCCTCACAGGGTCTTCACCAACCCCTTCTCTGGCCTTCTCTCATCCACCCCACACTGCCTCAAGGCCCTGCTTCCGCCATGCTGGCCTTGGAGCCTTCTCCAAACGTGACCCCCTGGAGCCGTGGCCCTTGCTCTTCCCCCAGCCTGGTGTGTCACTCCCCAGACCTCCACAGGCCTCAGCTTGAATGTCACCTCCAGCAAGAGGCCGATTTTGCCGTGTGTCACCCTGTTTTATTGTCTTCACAGCCCTTGTCATTTACCGATATCTTTGATGGGACTGTCTCTGGGCTGCCCCGCACCCCTGTGCCAGTGACCCCCTCCCCAGGCTGGGGCTTAGTAAGGGCTGTTCAGTGCCTATTTGTCAAGTAACTAGAGGGACCTGCGTGTGCCTGTGCCTCGTGTACATCTGTTTGGAATTGCAGTGTAGACCCAGATGTGTTATTTTCCCTTGTTAATTACTGCAGAGTAATTATAGTGAGAAGTGTAAGTACAGAATGCATTAATGGGGGAAAACATAAAAGATTTCACGCACTGGCTCACTGAGCACACGAAAGGGAGAAGAGCCTCCCTGTAGCCTGCCAGAATTCTCACTAGGGTCAGGAGCCTGAGCCCTAACGGGCCCTGTTTTCCTCCCCTTCTCTGGAAAGTCACTCCCAAGTCTGTCTGTGCCTCCTTAGAGATGGGGGTGTGGCTGGGAGAGCCCGGGCCCTTCTGGGGTGAAGCTCCAGCTTCTGTGTATCCCCAAAGAACCGAGATAGGGTGTGATGTTGGGCAGATGAGTTCGCTTCTCTGAGCCTCAGTGTTTCCATCTGTAAAACAGGGATAATGATAGCTCCCTCCCAGGACTGTTGTGGGTTCTAAAAGAGAGACATATGCAAAGGGCTTCTAAGGGGCTTCACGGGTTTCACACTGGCTCCCTTCTGTCCTTCCTCAGGGTCAGAGAGAACACATGCTCCCACTTTCCCACCTCAGGCCCCTGGGACTCTCTTCTTCAGGAGAAATTGTGCCTTGCTTTTCCCTCCCCTACTATGAAACACCAGGCTGACTTTGACAAGGTTGGTTTTAAAAAATGCTTTTAAAATTGGTTGTTGCAGACCCAGAGTTTGCAAAAGGAGTTGGGAGCGCCATATCTTCCTGAAGGAACTCCCAGATGTGTAGCCAGCTGTGCAGCTCCCAGCAGCCTGTTTATGTCTCTGCTCACCCCAGACACACACACACACTTACTCACGTCCAGGCAAAGAGAGAACCACAAATGCCCCCAGGAGTGGAAATCGCTGAGAGGATGAGATCTGTGAGGCTGTAGTAACAAGGGGAAGAGAAAGAGGCTAATGTCAAATGTAAAATGCCAGAGAAGCAGGGTCACTGCTGAGATTTCCAGAACCTGCTCTTTGCCCATTTACAGCTGGGAGGTAGATCTCGGGTTTGAGTTTTGTGTCCTGATGACCCTGAGTCGCCCTCTTGTGGGCGTCAGCGGTAGCAGTGGGCTTTCCAGCCTGTCCTGCCAGGTGGAGTACTGCTTTCTTTCCTTCTTAAAAAGTACTCTTTAATTCAGTGCCACAATTCTTACAAACATGCTACCCCCACGGGAACACTGTTTTCCAGAGCACTGAACAATGAAGATCCAATCTCATTATTGATCCTACCTTTAAAAAAATAAACATTTATTTTGCTTTTTTAAAACTCATTATAGGGGCTCACGGGTGGCTCAGTTGGTGAAGCGTCTGCCTTCAGCTCAGGTCATCATCTCGAGGTCCTGAGGAGGAGCCCCGTGTGGGGCTCCCTGGTCAGTGGGAAGCCTGTTTCTCCTTCTCCCTCTGCCCCTCCCCCGGTTCATGCTCCTCTCTGTCAAATTAATAAAATATTTTTAAAAATAAAATTAAGGGGCGCCTGGGTGGCTCAGTGGGTTAAAGCCTCTGCCTTCGGCTCAGGTCATGATCCCAGGGTCCTGGGATTGAGTCCCACATCGGTCTCTCTGCTCAGCGGGGAGTCTGCTTCTCCCTCTCTCTGCCTGCCTCTCTGCCTACTTGTGATCTCTCTCTCTCTGTGTCAAGGAAATAAATAAAATCTTTTAAAAAATAAAATTAAAATACAAAAATCATTATATAAAATTTTCAAAATATTGAAAAGCACAAAGAAAAAGATAAAACTCAAGAGTAAACTTTTCTAACTACAATACAGCCAGGAGGGGAAAGGAATGAGTTTACTGTCCTGGCTCACCAGGGGTTCATTGAGAAAGCGTTTCAGCTAAACATTTTGCTGCTTCCAGCTCATTTCCCACCTCCTGAAGGAGGGTGGGCGACTCAGTTCAAACTGTTGATCCCTTAACTGAAGTCTTTCACTGAGGTCCCTTCCCCAAACCCACTTTCTTCTTTCTCACGGAGACCCCTGTGCTGTTGGCTCAGCAGAGAAATGAGCTCTGGAGTGTTGGGCTCATTCATTCATTCCACACTGCTTACTGACCATCTATTTTGGGCAACATTGTTTATGGACCATCTATTTTGGGCCAGATCCCGGGCTCCTACAGATACAGACAACGTGGTCCCTGACACTCTGAACTCATGGTCTGAACTGGACACAGATAATCCCGTGATGGGGTGGTGGGGAGGAACAAGGTACCATAGGAACCTGGAGGCCAATCCTGGCTCCACTAGCCCCAGCTGGTGACCATAGCCCCTTTCTGAACCTCAGTTCCCACATCGGTAAAGTCATAATAGGACCTACTTCATTAAATTATGGTGCAGACTGAACAGAGATAAAGACACAGAGAAGTCACTTGGGAAATGCTACTTCTCTTCATCTATACCATTGTCATTCTTTCCGCTGCGGAGAAGAAACTTGACCACACCCCCGGATGCCTGCTGGACTTTTGGAGAAATCACAACATTTTATCTGTAGTTGGTGTTGGAAAGGATCCTTGATATCATTCAGCTAAGCCCCCTTATTTCAGAGAAGAGGACGCTAGGGCCCAGAGAAGGGGGGGAGGAGACTAAGGTAACAGCAGATCTGGAGATGTGCTTGGTCCTTTAGATTGCAGCCTCTGGAGGGAGGACCCCCTCCTGAACCCAGAGCGCCACTGAGTGCTGGTTTTGGCAAATCAGGTCAACTCTCCATGCCTCTGTACCTTCATTTGTAAAATGGGCATAACCACCTTCATCCCAGGGCTTATGGGAGAACTGCATTAACTGACTCCCAATCCAGTGCTCTGTCTGCTACTGCTAGAATTTACATAGCTCAGAATTTTAGGAAAGCAATGTTCCATCCTGACTCTGCAAATCTTGCATTCAGAATTCATGGGTCAAGACTCAGCTCAAAATCTTCCCGAAATGTAAAGGCCTCTTGAGTGGGAGCCTTGGGCGGGAGGAAGCAAACTATTCTAGACAGCCTAGGGGTGTATTATGATCACACAGTTAAGATCAAAGTAGCACTACCTCCTAATCCCCACCCCAGATGACCTCACTCAATCCACATCTTGTGGCTGGCTCATAATCTAAGAAAAATAGGCAGCACCTTGGTCACTGATAGTCCATTGCCTCTCTGGGCATGCCCAAGATAAATTATACTGGTTTAACGTCAAAAACAAAATGCCAACAACTGCATCAAAACATCAGATTAAGTAAAAATAAACACAAGCAAACATTAGAATAAGTTAGCATCTGGCTGAACCATTGGTAACGGTGGTCAGCCCTCAGCGTTTCCTCTTTTCTTTCAAAAATAGCTACGTGCCCAGAAGCCTTTCAGGGGTCACTCAACTAGAAAAGAAATCCCTGGAGATTGGTTGCAAATTCCAGTTTATCCATTTCTCCTTCTATATCACAATGGAAAATCACCAAGGCTGCATGGAGATCTGTAATGATTTTCTGTACACTCGTGTAAACAAAAGAACATACAATTTTCCTTTTCTTCCCAGTAGAGTGTTTTATTTCTCATTTTCCTAGTTCAGGGAAAGTGTTAAGATCGTTGAGGGGGGTTGTTGAAATGTCTTGAAACCAAATACACAATATTAAAGAAATATTTGGAGAAGAAAGAAGCCGGTTGAAGGGGCTGTTATTTGTTGCGAGGTCAGTTGTTTTATTTCATTATGAGGTTTTAGTGTTTTCATGAAGCAAGTGCAAGAGGGAAGGGAGAGGTAGGTAGAAGGTTCCAGAAAGGGAAGGATGCTGGGATCTGGTGGAGGGCAAGTGCACCCACTCCAGGTGGGTAAGGCAGTGTGTATTCTTAAATGGTTAGCTGATAGACCATTTCCAAGGAGAGTAATTGCCCACAACCTGGGCTCCCTGTGAGACGTGGCAGGCAGTGTGTGGGAAGACTCAGCTTTCAGCTAAAACTAAGGTCTCTCTCCGGCACTGCCATAATTGGCAGGTGACCCTGTGTGAGTGGTTTTACCCCCATGAACCTCAGTTTCCTTGTCAGCAAAGTGTGACATTTAGTATCACAATAATGTTGGAGAAGCACCTAGAACAGGGCCTGAGACAGAAATTAATGCTGTCCCCCCCTCACTCCATTGCTCTCAGACAAAATAGCGTCTTACTCATTGCTCCGAACCGTCTGGGGTCCTCAGAGTTGGAATCCTTGTTCCTACTTTCTGTGCCGTGAAGACAGTTGTCTTCTTAGTTAAGAGTGTCGGTGTTTTGAGGGGTGCCTGGATGGCTCAGTCACTGTACCTCAAGCTCTTGATTTCGGCTGGGGTCATGATCTCGGGATTGTGGGATCAAGCCCTGTGTCGGGCTCTGCGCTCATCAAGGAGTCAGTTTGAGGATTCTCTCTCCCTCTGCCCCAACCCCCACTCACGAGCTATAAATAAATAAAATAAAATAAAGAGCAGGGGTGTTTTGAAAGGGAAGGGAGACCTGGGCTCTAGTCC
Source organism: Taxidea taxus jeffersonii (assembly GCA_003697995.1). Classification (NCBI taxonomy): domain Eukaryota; kingdom Metazoa; phylum Chordata; class Mammalia; order Carnivora; family Mustelidae; genus Taxidea; species Taxidea taxus. The sequence goes on from RCUC01151137.1 coordinate 22,453, forward strand.
CAACTCTACCGAGTGATGCCCTCACTGGGTGACATCACATGAGTGACTTTATGTCTGTGTACCAAGTTCCCTGCTCTGCGCTCACCCACTGCCCTGGTCACTGCACGAGCAACATAATGGATACAGAAAGAACTTACTACATTCTGTCCACTCAGCATAGTCCCCATACTTCAGGGAACAGGTTGGGGGCCATCAGAGCACCCAAGGATGTCCACGTTGGACAGTCTGATCAAGAAAGTGGGCAGCTTCCCCAAGCCTCAAGCTGTGGTCCATACTTCTGTAAGGTAGCTTTTCCCCTCATGGTCTCACTTGTCTTCCCATGTCCCAGTTTGCCTCCTTTCCCCAGGGACAGGTCCAGCTGCTCACATCAGCAGGGCTGAGCTCAGGGAGAGGTCACGGAATGTGAGTGATGTGGTCAGAGGTGTGACGTCTGCGCACGAATCCGGCACAGGAGGCCCTGGAGACAGCATGGGAGCTCCCAGCTCCCTTGATCTCAAGCCTCTGAGTTCATTACAGGCTCCCAAATCTTGGTGCTCTGAAACTAGGTTTGCAAGAAAGAAAGAGAAGGAAGGAAGGAAGGAGGAAGGAAATTCAAGATCAAGAGGAAAGGCTGTGGAAGAGCCATGTGCAGCCTGCTCTGCCTGGGTGACCTTGAATATTACCTCAGCTTCCCCATCTGCACAACAGGAGGTTGAACAGAGTTAGCGTTTCTCAAAGTCTACTTCAAAGAACATCAGTTCTTATTCTGGAGGTCCCGTAACTTTGGGAAACACTGCATGTCCTACCTGCTTTGGGTGATGCCTGTTCATATATTAAATGCTCTGAGAAATCCTGCAGAAAAGAAAATTTTCGACCTTCTTACTAGACTGTAGAAACCCCAAGCAGGGTTTTTTTGTGTGTGGGGGGGGGGTTTGGTTTTGGATGTGTTCCCAGGCCCTAAAACACTGGCAACACAATATGTGCTCTTCCCAAACTTCTTTGCTCACAGAATCTTATTTTATTTCTCAGCATGTCCCCTATACCCCCAGAAGGCGGCCCTCCTAGGACACCCTGACTGGAGCCTAAGACAGTGACTGGGGCCCACTGAGACCCGCCAAGCCTGGCTCGGATCAGAACTTCTGAGCTGCCTTTATGAGCGGGTGTGTGGCGGTCACTTTCAGCCACTTCATTTGGGGGTGACTTGCTGCATAGCACTAAGTTGATAACTGATAGGGAGATACAATCAAAACTCTGAGCCTCCTTTCCTCTTTTTTTTTTTTTTTAAAGATTTTATTTATTTATTTGACAGAGAGAGAGAGAGAGAGAGAGAGAGAGATCACAGGTAGGCAGAGCTATAGCCAGAGAGAGGAGGAAGCAGGCTCCCTGCTGAGGACCCTGAGATCATGACCTGAGCCAAAGGCAGTGGCTCAACCCACTGAGCCACCCAGGCGTCCCTCCGTCCTTCCTTCTTTTCTGTCTTTGGTTTTTTCCCCCCCTGTGGGTGTGGGCTAGGGATTTCCAGCCACCTTGTGGCCACAAGGCAGCAGTGGGGGAGGATGAGACCCAGCAGGAGCCATGCTGTGCCTTCTCCCCTGCCCCCGGGACTGCCCACCTCTGAGCATTCTGTGAGACAAATGACACCTTTTCCTTATTCCAACCTGAGACAGAGTTTGAATTATTGGTTAGCCACACACATTCCCAAGACAGTGAATCAAGAAATTACCTTGCTTGCTTCAGCTAGATTGAGTTGGATTTCTGATCTTCACCAAAACCACCTTCTACTGTGTTCCTGTTCATGGAATCCTTTTTTGGTTTTGTAGCTTTATAAACGTAGTTCTTAGAAAATGGCAGGTTTATAAAATGCAATTTTTCATGACTACTTCTCATGACCAAAGGACCCCCACGGTTTGGGGCCCTGGGAAGACAATGCCGGGATGTTTGCTGTAGGGTGCCTGCACACTCTGGAATCTTCTTAGGGAGGGAAAGTCACACATGGTATCCCAGAGGCTGTCTACTGTCCAGAGGCAACTCTGGGTCTCCTGTTTTTCCTGTCCAAGGTGGGGCCTCCTTGTGACCAGAGTCTTGTCCTGCCTTGCAGAGCGGAGAAGCAAAACACTTCCTGCAAAAGCTGGGCTCTGCGAAGCCCCTACTGTTTCTTCCAAAAGGCCACGTGACTGATGGGTTTTTAATCATCCATTCTTTAGTTCATCGCTGGAAATTTTCTGTATGCCCCAGAGTAGGAGCTGAGGAAACGTCTGTCAGGTGAAGGAAGGAACAGAAGAGTTGAGAGGGATGTGCCCTCCCCTTCTCCCACTCTCCCTGTCCCTCCTCTCCCCTGGCCTCCCCCTCCACCTGCTGCTCCCTCTCTACCCCCTCCCTCTCTTCCTCACCCCCCACCTTCTCCCTCCCTCCTCCCTCTCTCTCCACCTCCCTCACTCCCCCCTCCCCCTCCCTCTACCCCTTCCTCCCCTTCCTGGTCTCCCCTCACTGTTTTGTGACACTCTCTTTCTCTGCCACTCTCATCGTCCCCTCCCTCTCAGGAGCACTGAGAAACAGGAGGAGCGCCAGCCCCATGGCTAGGTGATGACCCCAGGCTCCTGAGAGCAGCTATGACTCACCAGAGATGTGTCAGACCCCGCCCTATGCTCCGACGCTAGAAACCTGAGGTGTGGTGTGAGGGGAGTCAGAGCAGGACACAGCTCCTGCCTCAGAGGAGCCCCCAGTCTGGCAGGAACATAGGTGTGGACACGGGGACAGCCCGGAGGCGAGGTCCTCAGTGGAGCAAACAGGACTATGGCCGTCCAAGACAGCGACACCAGACTCAGTCTGGGAAGGTGGCGAGGAAGCCGGGATGTTCTCCCAGAATAAATCAGGAGTACCTGCTTCTTCTGGGTTAAGTCGGACTTCATGACAAAGAAGCCCGGCCAAGAGCAAGAGAGACCGTCTGCAGAGATGCCCGTCCAGCTTACAGCCCAGTGATGCTGAGGGCTGCGTGTGGTCCAGAGGGGCTGGAAAGCCAGTGCAAGGAGGGGCAGGCGCAGAGGGTGGCTAGGGGCTGAGCGCAGACAGGCTGACATTCCTGCTAACAGCCTGTAAAGACAGACCTTCTTCTATCTACAGTGCAATCCCAGGAAGGGATGCTGATGGTCCCACTTTCGTCCATCGGCTCATCCCTGAGTCGGGGGAGGAAGTAGTGGTTTTCAAACTTGGATACCCTCCAGAACCACTCGGAGCATTCTTAAAAATCCCGATGCTCAAGCCACATCCCAGACCAATCAAACCCTAACATCTGGGCATGCCCTACCTGAACGACGTCAAGCAAGGAAGGGACAGCTCCCTGAAAACAAGGATCATGGGGACTAGGGAAGGAAAGCTGGGTGGACCAGATGCCCCCCACCACAAGGCCGGTTGGGGAGGAAACATAGGAATGGAGCTGAGGAACCCAGCAGGACTGGCAGCTCGTGGGCAGAGTAGGGACTGGCCTACATTTCCCATCCGGCTGGGAGGGCACCTGGCCTTCTCTTCCTGCCCTGGAGGATGGCTGGGCTTCAGCGTGGAGCCCTGGAGGAGTAGGGAGTAAGGGCAGGCCCAAAACTGTGGCAGCAGCGCCATGCTGCCACTCTCCTGGCCCATTTCCCTGCCACCACTGAGGCTCCTCCAGTACCAACAACCTATGACTCTTGCTCTGTCTAGCTGGGCCCAGCCCCGCCAGGTTGGATCTGCTTCCCAGTATCTAGAAGGACACGTGCACAACTCCCCCCTCCCCCTACTAGTCCAGACAGTGGCCCCAGGGTAATCGCAGACAAATGGATAGGGACAATTCATAAGGACAGGAGCAAAATAACCTAGCAAATGTTTGGGGGAAAAAATTGAAATTCCGTGTCACTGGAAAGTGCTGTTTATGCCAATCATTAACCGATCATTGACCTATCACAGCAGGGATAGGTCAGGGCACACAGGTTTCCTTTAATAGGAGTGAAAAGGGATGAAACCCGTGAACTGGCAGACCTCGGGGAGGGAGCGAAGGGCTTGGCCCTGCAGGCTTTTGTCTTGGGCTCCTTTATGAATTGCGCTGGCATTTTGGGGAGTCCTAGGCCTTTTATAACCTTGCTAGGCTGACAGAACAGAACCTTTTGCTGATGGGGAACCGCTGCCGAGGGGTTGGGGACCATCCACAGCTGGCCCAGCTGGCCGAGCTGACACTATTTGTTATTTAAATTAACAGTCAGGCCTCTCCGTTTCCTCCACCTGAAGGGACACCCCTGTGCCTTCGGTGCCTGTGGTCATAATTAGCCAGAGGGAAACTGGGCATGAGAAGCCTGTGTTGTTGGAGCATTTGTCTTGTTTCTAGCTAACAGGACCTAACAAGGTCATCCTGGCGTAGAAATCAAGAAACACAAATGGTGCTTCAAGGGAAATTGCAGAGAAAACAATCGCCATGGAGATGAGTTTGTGTATATGAACAGGAGGGCCTCCAGCGAGAGATCTCCCCTCCCCGCCCGTCTCCACGGAATCACCAATCTTGTATCTTCCAGCCTGGCACCACAGGCTTTCTTTTTCATCCTAATAAAGTCTCGGCATTCGGATCAAGGTCCAGAATTAGGGGCGCCTCGTTGGCTCACTCAGTAGAGCGTGCAACTCTTGATGTCTGGGTCGTGAGTGTGAGCCCCAGGTTGGGTGGAGAGATTACTTTAAAAAAAATAAATAGAAGATCCAGAATTAGGGGCACCTGCGTGGCTCAGTCAGTGAAGCACCTGCCCTCAGCTCAGCTCATGATCTCAGTGGTCCTGGGATCAAGCCCCACATCGGGCTCCTGGCTCAGCGGGCAGTTTACTTCTCTCTCTCCCTCTGCTGCTCCCCTTGCTTGTGCTCTCTCACTTTCTGTCAAATAGATAAATGAAATCTTAAAAAAAAAAAAAAAGGAAAAGGAAAGACGCAGAATTAGGTGGCTGACTCGTGCCCCTTTATGGGATCTCTGTCTGCGGACAATGGGCTATGGCTTTGCAGATTCACTCTGGAAAGCCACAGACCTCATGCCAACCCCACAGGGAATGAATGCCTCAAAAGATGACCTCTTCATTCTTTGGGAGACGTTATTCCTTCCAGGAACTCCTGGTGTCTCCCCCAGATATGATGTCCTCTACAACGATGCAAGCCCATTGGTTCCCCTCATTGTTTATTCATCGACTGGTTGATGCCTTCGCTCCACATCTGTCCACGGGGGCTGTCAGCGAGGCAGGGCCGGTGGTGGGTGTGGGGATCCCACAAGAACCAGGCAGGCTTGGTACTTCTGTCGGGCGGGGGCGACGCTGACATTCAGGGTGGGAAGACTCCGAATGACTGAGGACTCACAACCGGGAACGAAAGGGAAGTGCACAGACAGGACTGCGGAAGATGGAAGGGGGTGGTGAGGGTGCCCAAGCCCCCGAGGGGAAAGTGACACGTGGAAAGGCTCCCTGGTGTGCTCCCTGAAATGTGGGAGACATGGTGGGAGAATAAGCAGGGGCTGGTGCTTGTCAGGTCTCCCTGGCACGAGCTCTTGGGCTTCAGCCCGAGAACAACAGGAGATGATGAACGCATTTTGGGGAAGAGACACGGCCAGTCTTGCTCTTTCCAGTCACCCCTTTGGTTCCGGGATAAGCGGCTTGTAGGGAGTGGAAGCAGGAGGACACTGCACCTTTTTGGATATTGCTATGTCAGTTTAGCGACTTTTGAGTAGGATAAAGGAGATAGCTAGCAAAATATCAGTTGGAAAAACAGAGAAGCGTTACACAGATTAAGGAATTCTTACGTGACATCCGGCTTGGGTCAAAAGGAAATGGGTGAATGAGGAGGACACTGGGTGTAACAAACAACCCCAGCATGTCAATAGCAAAAAACACAACAAATGCTTAATTTTGCTCATTCGGCTGTCCAGCTGGGGTGTTTCGGGTTATAAAACTTTCCCAGGTGTCTCTCCTCCAAGAGGCGACTCAGGGACCTGATCTCCTTCTCAACTGGGGCTTTGTGGGATCCCCTTGCAACCTACCAGCAGAAAGGTAAGAAGATAGGAAATCAGGCAGGGAGGCTTTCGTTGATCAGGCCTGGGAGTGAAATATACCACTTCCATCCACATTCCATGGGCCAGAACCCAATGCTTGGCAGCATCTAACTTTAAGGAAATGTAGGCAAACTGTAACCCAGGAGGTAAGGGAAATCATTGGAAGGACATCCAGCCCACGTCTGCCACTGAGGAGCTACTCCTGGGAAACTGAGACCCTCCCGAGAGGAAAACTCCCTTGCAAATGGTCACCCAACATATGGGAGATAGGAAGGAGACCAGAATCCTAAAACCTTGATTCCGGGGTCATACCACTTTCCCCTTTGTTGCAATTGATACATTAGCAACGTAGGGTGGTGTTGAGCACATTCTGAAGTATAAGGTAACAGGAAATCAATCCGGCAGCTTTTCTTAGGGCCTGCTGCTGGATCGGTAGAAAGACAGAAGACAAATAAGAGATTTTCCACCTTCCAGCGGCTCACGATTTCCCAAGAGGAGTGGAGCATGTGCCAGGGGCCCTCGGAGGAGGAGAGAAATGGCTCCCAGTTCCTTGAAGGAGACAAGTGTGCGCTCATTCTCGGACAGGGACGGGTTATTTTTGCTTCTGTTTTGCTCTTTTCACTTTTACCGGCTGTGGGTGCAGAGAGCAGATTGAGGAAGATCTCCTCAGCCCCGGGGCAGGATCTCACTGCAGAGGACCCTTTCCATGGGATTTTTGGGTTTTGTTTTAGTTTTTTCTTCCTTCATCCCTGCTTCCTCTTCCCTTCTCTTCCCCTTCCCCCATAGGCATCCCCACTAATGTAGCTGATACATGTTCTCCAATGTGCCTGAGTCCTTATAAAACACGTCGTGCTGTTCTGTGTTTGCATATGCTTCTAATTAACATGACTAATTCTGGGCTATAGCTTTCAGTCTGGTTCTTTTTTCCTCCCTCCCCAACCTGCTCAACACCAAGGTGCATTCCGTGATGTGCCATAGTTGCCTCTGTGTACAATATTCTGTGGCAAGAATACACCGCATTTTTCTCCTCCATTTCCCCAGGGATGGGCAGACACCCGGGTGGCCTCCAAGTCCCCGGGCCTCCAAATGCTGCTGTGTGGTTTCCCAGGGACAGCCTGGAGCGGTCCGACCAGGTTAATACTTAATGGCCTTAACTGTGGGCTGATGGCTTTCCAAAGGCCAGGGGCCCCACAGCCCCAATGGCACCTCTGTGTGAACTGGCAAAGGCACCCCCTTCTGGCTAGCAGGCCGGTGCTGATTTATGTGAATGGGGGCGTTGGTGGGGCTCCCCTTCCTTCTGGCATCACTAGCCCTAGGCCAGGGGCTTGACGTTGGGGAGAGTCTGGCTTTCAGGATGCCCTTGGCCCCTCCACTCGCGGCCACTGTGTCATGTCCTCAAGCATTCCCAGGAACAGCCCCCAATGGCAGGACCCCAGCAAGCCTTCATCTCTTGTCCCCGCATCCTTGGTGTCACCTGAGTGCCGCCATTCCAAGGTGGACAAGGGGGTTTCTGTGTGGACTTTTCACTTGCGTATCTTGGATGTTAGCGTGCGGACACATCTCTTCATGGGCTGTTGGCCGTTTGAGCCTCTGCCTCTGGGAGCTCCCTGATCTTATGCTTCCGGATCCGCCTGACCTCTATGTCTCTGCTCTCTGGTGTTGGACACAAATCCCTAATTTTGATGGAGTCTAACCTAGTCATGTGTTAACCCCATGGTTTGTGCCTTTTTGGTCTTGGTGGGGAAGGCTTTTCCAACACCGCCTCCCAATCAGAAACCCAAGATCCCCCAATTTTCTTCTATTCCCTGTAGGGTATTAACTTTATGTCTTTAACCCATTTGCTGTTCATGGGGGTAGGGCAGGTCAGCTCTAGTTGCTTCCCAGAGCAGGCCAGCTTTCCACACACTAAGGATCTGTGCTTCCCCCACCGTGCACCTCCTTCCTGTCCACGCCTATCAGTCTGTCCCACTGTCTAGGGACTTTTCTAGATCTTTAATCACTGTGGCTCCGAAGTTTGCCTCAACAGCAAGCAGAAACAGGGCAGGAGCTCCCCCTGTGGACTGGAGCACACAAGACCCAAAACATTCTGCCTCCGCCCCTTCATGTCACCAGCTCCTTACCCTTCGCCTCTTGAGCGAAAGGTCACCTCCTCAGGGAAGTGGTCCAGCCCCCCAGCGTAAGGAGCCCCATCTCTCCGTACCGCAGACCTTACTCACGTTCATATGTAACACGTGAGCTTGTCATGTGAAGGGAGCTTACTTACTTACAGTCTGTTTCCCTCAACTGTCAGCAAACTCTTCAAGGACAGGAGCTCGGTCATTAGTACATGGTACCCGCACACCAGGCCCACAGCTGGAGTTCTTATCTAGTGAGTGCTTAAGCTCTGTGCTAAGTACTCCTCCTGTACCCATTTATTCACCCCCTCCCCATCACCTCCAACCCCATCAATGGGTACTGTTATGACCTCCATTTTATAGACAGGGAATCTAGGGCCCAGAGAGGTTCAGTGACTGCCCAAGACCACACAGCTGCAAAGTAGAGAAGTTTGGTTTTGAACTCAGACAATCTGGCTCTTGAGTTCACGTTCACATCTGTGGGTAGCCCACCTCTCCGTACACCACAGAGACAGTGAATGGATGGAAGAATTAATAAATGCAGGGGAGAGAGGGGAGGGTAGACCAAATGACTACAACAGCATTAGCAAACACACTTGGGCACAGCTTCTTTTTCCAAGTTATTATGCTCCTAATGAGAGTTGTTTTTCCTCTAAGATGATGATTTTCATAATTTATGGAAAATTCTTTGGCCATTGCTTTTTATGTTATGGCCTGGGGTGGAGCACAGGGGGGGTGATGAATGACTTTTTAAATTCCTTCACATTGAATTCTCTAAGACACGACCGCATGTAGAATCTATAATTAATTATTATTCACACTTAATATAGTTAGATAATGTGAACACATACTTTCCATTAATTTATGTGGCTGACTCCTCATCATTTTCCCATAGGTATAGTTCACTGATTTCTCAAGTTATTAAAAATTAAAATTTATATTAGGCCTGGTGTCCCTATACCTATTTTTAGTCTAAAGTCACAGTCTAGGTGAGCGGTTTATAGCAACTACTTCCTTTGGACAATTTTACACTAAAATGGGTAGATGCACTTATTCTTTGACTTGTTCATTCCTCAAATGTTAATTCTAGACGACTCTGGCAGTTCTGGGCTATGTGCCTGGGGGTCTCTGTTCCCAGTAACCATGACAAGAAACTAGCTACTAAGTGCTATCAAGAGAGCTAGGCATTGGGGGTGCCTGGGCTTGCCTAGGGTTGGGGACAGGAGGACATAATGTCTAAGCTGGCCTGTGGAGGGAGAGAGTTTGACAGACAGAAGAGAGAGAGAAAAGGCTGCTGGCGGACAGAAGCCGCATATGCAAAATATGAGAAGCAAGAAAAGGCAGGGCAGGCAGTTCCCAGGGATAGGGGTGGGGGTGGCAAACAAGGGGTGGTGGGAGTGAGTGCTGGAGAGGGGTAAGGGCCAGGGTCATCATAGGCAGAGTATTGGGGGGGAAAAAAAAGAGGATGGTACTTTCCAGAAGCCTTAGGATGGGAGACAGGTTATCACAGGGTCTTAAGCTCATTCACCTATTTTTTAAATTTAAATATTAATTTATTTATTATTACTATTATTATTTTTAAAGATTTAAATTATTTATTTGACAGACAGAGATCACAAGTAGGCAGAGAGGCAGGCAGAGAGAGAGGGGGAAGCAGGCTCCCCACCCAGCAGAGAGCCCAACGCAGGGCTCGATCCCAGGACCCTGAGATCACGACCTGAGCTGAAGGCAGAGGCTAAATCCACTGAGCCACCCAGGTGCCCCTTTGTTTTTTATTGTTATTTTTTAAGTACGCTCTATGCCTGATGTGGGGCTCTGACTCATGACCCTGAGATGAAGAGTCACACGCTCCACCCACTGAACCCATCAGGGACCCCTCATTCACACATTTTGAAGATAAGGAAATGAAGGAAACGTCTGTAAAGTTTATTTTCTTTGAAATAATCTCTGCACCCAACGTTGGGCTCAAGCTCACATCCCTGAGATCAAGAGTCGCTCCATCTTCTGACTGAGCCAGCCAGGTGCCCTTGAAGCCCACCCGTTTAAAAACAGAAACAGGAACTTTTCGGATCAACTAAACTCCTCTCTGCTCAGACATCTGGCACTAAGATGGTCCATATGGCAGGGGCATTTACATCCCAGTTCCTGGACACACCCATAGAGGGGACTTGCAGGCAGGTGTGACTTTGGGGAAAGACACCCCATACCCTTCCCATTGCCCAAGCCACCAGGCAGCTCTGCAGGCTGAACATTTCAGATCAGAGAAGCACAGGTGCTGTACTGGTTACAGCACAACCAGAGTCTATGGCCATACCACCCTGAACGCGCCCGATCCCGTCTGATCTCGGAACCTAAGCAGGGTCGGGCCTGGTTAGTACTTGGATGGGAGACAACACAAACAGAGCCGCCCCTCATTTGCATATTCTGCATAACTTTGCATAGAGCCCTGACAAGTCTCGGAGCCTGTCAAGGAAAACTAATTAGAGCAGAATCCTGCTCTGGTATCCAGGCTTCACATCTAGAGGGAGGGGGCGTCTTTGTCCCCCTAACTGTTCACTCGAGCACAGCTATGCGGGTGGTTTAGGACACTGGAGCGAGAAGCTGGGTTCAATCCTGACTCTGCTACTTACTATCTGGGTAACTCTGTTCAAACCACTTCACCCTCTGAAAAGTCAGTAACTGGTGGCCACCAGTCTGAAACACACAAAGGAGTGGGCAGAGTCCTATGCGTGAGTGTGTCCATCAGGCCCGCCACAATGTCCAACGCATATTCAACACTCAACAGATATTTAAGAATGTGGGTCCCATCCAGGTGCCACAAGAATTTCCACTAATATTCGTTGCCAAATATACCCCGATCACACCTCCGGGCTGATTGCTTTATACCTCCCAGAACACAAAAACCTGTCCCTAAAACAGAAGGGAAATCCCAGGTCCCCAGAAAATGACCTTCCACTGACAAGGTCACGGTATCAGAACCTTTGTACTAAAAACCAAGTCCAGCCCAGCAAGAACACCAAAGCCCAGATGAGGGAAGTGAAAATTAGGGGCTAGAACCCAGATTTCCCGACTTCCTGCTTTAGTTCCTGCAACTGTCCCAAGTGCACCTGGATTTAGGACATTTTTTCCCCCCCGTCTGACTGTCCTCAGGATTCCAGCCCTGTAGGGATGAATCTGGCTGGAGTTTCCAAAGATCAATGCTGCTTCCAATACTCTCTCCCTGCGGCAAGCTCACGACATATTTTTTCACAAGTAATAATTAGCGACAGAAATATCTGACCTACTTACCATTCCACAAATACACACATTTGGTGGCTTCCACATCAGCTCCGAGGCCGTCAGAAGGAGCCTGTTTGGGAATAGCTTTTTTTAACCTGGTTAAATGACAATTCCACAGCGGGCAGTTCAGGATGCTAATTTCTGCCCACCTTAACATGTGAGGCCGGCTCTGCCCCCTGCACTCCACCTCCTCCCCATCCAGCCGGCATTCAGACCCTAAAGCTGGTGATTATTTTTACACTCTGTTCCCACAAGCAAAGGAGGGACTGAGTTTCTGTCTTTGGAAAGACAGATTATGCCTAAGTCTTTTCAGATTTCTAAAGCAATTTAGGCAATATATATACATATTTTTTAATACAAAACAAAAAAGAGTAGTTTAGTAAATGTCCAGTTATCTGAGGTTGGTTCTGCCCTTGCATTTTCTAAACACAGACTTTTGAGGCTTCGAGAGGAGCCTTCTACCTGTTATCACTGTTCGCATGTACCACAACCACAAGTCCCCTCTTTCTCCTTTGCCTGCAAATGCTTTCCTGGATTCTACAATGTTCTTAATAAAATTGCACTGACAGGATGTGTGGGCCTGGGGCTGGCCAAGGGCAGAGCTGAAGGATTTGGTTCAGAAGACTGGGCTACTCTAAAGCCGCCTTGCTGGAGAAGGTGGGCCCTTCTGACCGTCCATCACAGGAGCCCAGCACATGGGATTATCAGGACTGGGTCTCCAGGGGATGTCTGTACAGTGCTGCCTTCTAGTGGAGGCCCGGCTCAGGGAGGTTCGCCTGCAGTGAGTGAGTGCCCGCTCCTGGGCCCTGGAGATCTGCCCCTCAGGGTCCAGTGCAAGAAGGGAGGCCAGACTGTCTAAAACTCATCTGGATCCAGGAAGCATGGAGGGAATGAATGGATGAAAGAACGCAGCATGAGGTCGGGGTGGGGGACCTCGTCTAATCAGGGACATTGGAGATGGGTTCCTGGAAGAGATGCATCTGAGCCCTATCTTAGTCTTTTCCAGGGTAGAGATGGGGTGGGAAGGACAAGGCCATTGAGCCCAGAGGAGCATCTTGTATGAGGGCACAGAGGTCTGTGGAGAGTGTGGCGCACTGAGGAATGCGCACCAAGTCCAAGGGCAGTGTGGGGAACTAAGGCTGGAGAAGAAGGCATGATGGGATGGAGAGAACTCTGGGAAGCATATTAAGGGACTCAGTCCCTCATGGAGGGCAATGGGGAGGGGATAAGTTACTTTAAGAAGGGAGTCAGATGGGGGCACCTGGGTGGCTCAGTCGTTAAGCTTCTGCCTTCGGCTCAGGTCATGATCTCAGGGTGCTGGGACTGACCCCACATCGGGCTCCCTGCTTAGCCGGGAGCCTGCTTCTCTCTTTCCCTCTGCCACTCCCCCTGCTTGTGTTCGCTCTCTTCCTTTGTGTGTGTCAAATAAATAATAAAATCCTTTAAAAAAATAAAAAAAGAAGGGAGTCAGACGAATCAGCTTGGGTTTTTCTTTTTAAGACTATTTTTAAGTAATGTCTACACCCAACGTGGGGCACAAACTTACAACCCCAAGATCAAGAGTCACATGTCCTACGGACTGAGGCAGCCAGGTGCCCCTCAGCTTGGATTTTTAAAAGAACATTTCATAAGTACAAAGAGCCATCTGGAAGAGAAAAAACAGGAAGACACTTCACACCTTCCCCTCCGCCCATTCCCCGACCCAGGGCCGGTGCCAACCAGGACACGAGGAGCTGTCCTCTATAACCTTCAAAAATCAAAGAGGAGAGCATTGGCAAGAAGGCAGCTGTTCTGAGACTCGGAGTCCTGTGTGGGGCGACAGAGGGAGGCATGAGAAAATGTCCATGGCAGTGCCCTCAGCAGGGACAATTCTGCCAACCAGAGTCACTCAGAGTGACAGAGAAGCAGGCGATGGGGATGACAGGCAAGTCACAAAGACATTGTGTGAAAATCTGCCAGAAACGGGGAATTGGACTGCTCTGTGGAAACATCCACTTGCCCTCCTGCTGGAGACCGGAGACCGGAGGAGCAGATCCCCAGCCCTGCAAAGAGAGAGCAGATCTGCTGAGCAGCCTCACTCGAGGAGGAGTACGGAGGGCAAGACCAACACAGAGGTCATAAGAATGCAACTGCGGGGTGCGGGGCTGGTTCCGTCTATTAATTGTCTGGCTCTTGTCCGTCTATTAATTGTCTGGCTCTTGTCCGTCTATTAATTGTCTGGCTCTTGGCTTTAGCTCAGGTCATGAGTGTGTCAGGCTCCGCAATCAGCGGGGAGTCTGCTTCAGATTCTATCTCCCTCTCCCTCTGCCCCTCCTGCTCATGCTCTCTCTCTCAAATAAATTAATTTAAAAAAGAAAAAGCGGCTGTACTTTCTCTTACGAGAAACGGGGCCATGTCCAGGAGTTGAACAAACCTTCAAAAATGACCTGCTAAAGGTCATTTCCAGCCTCCTCATGGAGCCCGAGAAGGCAGGGAGCCACTGAAAAGTGCCAAGATGAGATGCAAAAGGGGGGTGTGTGGCGGGGGGAGATGGCATGAGGGCAGGACCCAAGCCGCACTTAAACAGTAACCAGCAGCACGAATGCCGCAGATCATGGAATGGGTGGTTTGGAGGAAGAACACAGAAGAAGAAGACAAATAAAAACCACAGTTGATAACATGATCGTTTCAGAAAAATGGGGAAGAAGAGACAAGCAATGAATAAAAAAAATGATGTTCACCAAGGAGAACCCACAAATGAAACAAACTATCATCAAAGAGGCAACATAAAGAACCTCTTCGGAGCCGTGGAAACAGCCGCGTGTACACATCAAAAGGACCCAGGACATTCCAAGTGATGTCATGGCAACATTTTCAAAGCAGAAGAAAAGGGTAAAGTTCAAAGAAGCATCCAGGTAGAAAAGGCAGCTGTATACTGCGGGGAGGGGATGGAGAACAAACAGAATTTCTGCAATTCTAAATGCCGCTGAGATAGGAGCTCATGTTTACACAGACATTGTTGCACAGAAGACAACCCTGCCTTTAAGATCTGTTCCGGGGGCACCTGGGTGGCTCAGTCATTAAGCGTCTGCCTTCGGCTCAGGTCATGATCCCAGCGTCCTAGGATTGAGCCCCACATCGGGCTGCTTGCTCAGCGGGAAGCCTGCTTCTCCCTCTCTCACTCCCCCTGCTTGTGTTCCCTCTATCTCTCTGCCTCTCTCTCTGATGAATAAATAAATAAAATATTAAAAAAAAAAAAGATCTGTCCCGAGGTGCCGTAGGACATGTACTTGCTGCTCTTTGCCAAGTGGCATCCCTTACAGACGTCCCCCTTCCTGTGCCCGGAGTCATTCCCCTGGCAGTAGCTGCCCGGGTGCCTCTCACTTCCCGTTCATCCCGAACCGCGCTGCTCTGCTCGAGGATTTCTCCAGGTTATAAAGTCAAGGGGTGGGTTTGTTCCAGATGGTTCTCCAGAACAGCCGTACTATTTGTGTTTGTGTCTATAGCTGCCCTCCCGGATCCCCACCCCCCCCGCAACTGGTGGTGCAGTATGGCTGTTTCCCACATTCGGTCCCACATTTAAAACCATCCAACTTGTTACTTTGCTAATCTGCGGGTGAGGTGGGGTGTTTTTTTTTAGGTTTTTAAATTTATTTACTTATTTGAGAGAGGGAGTGAGAGAGAGAGAGAGAAGGAACAGGGGGAGGGGCAGAGACAGAGGGAGAAGCAGACTCCCTACTAAGCAAGGAGCCTGATACGGCACTTAATCCCAAGACCCTGGGATCATGACCTGAGCCGAAGGCAGATGCTTAACCGACGGAGCCACCCAGGCGCCCCGGGTGGTGGTGTTTTAATGTGTACTTCTTGAACGTCACTTGAGCCCAAATACTTACTACACTTACCTGCAAGCAATCCAATGTCTATACCAGGAAATCGCCTGGTCACCTCTTTGGGTAAAGATTTAAGTGGCCTCAATTTAACCACATCTTCCATTTAGCTGGAATGCAGGCCCATAGCCTCTGTCTGCTGCTCTCCTTACATCCCACCTCGTGTGGAGAGGCCGGCACTCGACGGGGCTGAGAAACCTGGGGTCCCAAGCAGCCAGGTAACAGGACCACGGGTGGCAGGAACACCCAGCGCATGGTGGTCCCTGGGCTCAAACACGACAATCACAGAGTAGTTCCAAAGGCCCCCGCCCTCAGTCCCAGTGATTCAGTCTTTAATCACGGTCAAGTGTGAACACTCCTTCCCGGGCAGGCAGATACCTGCAGCCAAAGGGATCACGGGCAGCTTTTTTTGTTTACTTGTACTTTCAAACCTGTCTGTACTAAACCTATATTACTTGTGTAATTCTTGAGAATTAAGCCAATGAAAAGATCCAGTTCAGGGTACCCACCACAGGGTCCCGTCTCCTCGTCCGCTCGTGTTCCGGGGACTCACACGCATCCCCTCGTTCTTCCTCATGTCCTCATCACTACCCACGTGATTATATACGGCTCTGCGAACATGTTTACTCCCGGCCTCCACAGGCTCTAGTGGAGCCCCCATCCCCCCCCCATCCTCCCCCCACCACCCGCAGGCAGGAAATCCGTCTGCTGTCATTCGTGGTCCTATCCCAGCACCTCGGAAGAGGAACTGGCACAAAATGCATGTTCAAGTAACATTAAAAAAAATTGACTCCTGGTCAGATATCAGAAAAGATCCCCTTGGTCCTTGCCAGACCTTTAAGAAGCCTAAATGCTTCCCTTTACAAGGCCGTGAGAGAAAGACTGAGAACTCTAAGAGGGAGACACCAGGTGAAAGGGGTTTTCTTTCTTTTTTTTAAAAAAGATTTTATTTATTTATTTGACAAAGAGCACAAGTAGGCAGAGAGGCAGGCAGAGAGAGAGGAGGAAGCAGGCTCTGCTAAGCAGAGAGCCCCATGTGGGGCTCGATCCCAGGACCCTGGGATCATGACCTGCCGAAGGCAGAGGCTTTAACCCACTGAGCCACCTAGGCGCCCCTGAAAGGGGTTTTCCACCGAGGGCCTTCTGCGATCCACTCAAAACAGGATCAGACCGGCATCCCAGGTTTCAGGCCCCCACTACTGAGGCTTCTGTCCTGGTTTTAAAAGTTTTAGCTGCAGAGATGGTCCTTCCCCCTGCTACAGATTAGGGGGCCAGGAAAGTCGGGTGGGGGCTCAGCTCTGGCCCAGCTCCCCCCACACTGAGGAACAAGGGGACCATCCCCCCCATCTTACATGGAGGTGACAACACACCTGCTCATAACTTTCACCTTTTGGGGGCATTTAGAGAGAAGGACTCCCTCTGTCTCCCAATAGAAATAATAGCAGGCAAGCAATAACTTAGAGCCAGATTAAAAGACTGTGGGGAAAAAAATCTCATGCTTCTCTCTCCTGGTTAAAACTTTGATCTCTTGGGATGTGTAGGGCCCATGGCCCCCTGGTTATAGTTTATCGAGCCATCTTCTCCTCCTGCTGCCAGCCTTCTCCCCTGCTCCCCCCCCACCTTCCTCCCTTCCTTCTCCCTCACTCCTCGACTCATTGAACACCTGTCGGTGCCAGAGGCCACGTGAGGTCCCCAGATTCTGAGCTGAGCACAATAAATTCTTCGCCAAAGTGCTCCCAGAGAAGGGGGGTGGCTGTGAAGGCCTGAAGGTGAGAGGGGACAAGGGGTTAGGGGGTATTGGGAAGAATGGGGACCCTCACCCTGTTCCAGGCCCCATGAATCACCCACAGCTTTGGGCAAAACCAAGCATTCCTGGGTGGGCAAGGCGCCAGGGTGGCTGAGAGCTTCCCAGAACCGGAACCAGGCAAAGCCCTTGCCTCCTACATGCTGCCATCTGGGAAGTGGCCACAAGGTGGCAGCAGAGGATCGCTGGGGTCATCTGACCAGGCCCAGAGTCTGCAGCACCTGTGCCAGGCCCAGGGGCAATGAAGTCCTGCCCCCACAGGAAGAGGGGGTCAGAGCCAGGGTGTCAGAAGTGCATATGCGTGCACACACATGCTTATATGTACGGATGTCTGTGTACACTGTTTGTGTGCACTGGTGTGGGCCTGGGTATATGGGTTGTATGCACACGAATGCATCTATGTCCATGCATGTGACTTCATGTGCATATGAGTTCATGTGTATACGTAGGCATGTGTGTAGGCATGTGTAGGCATATGTGTATGTCTCTGTGTGCATATACACGTGCACCCATAGCTGGTCACGCATGTGTGTGTGTTTTAGCAAAGAAGTCTGCTCAGCTAGCAAGAGTCCCCCGACCCTTAATATCTACAAGTTCCTGGCCTGGCTTTAGCAAGAACCCTGTTAGGTCAGATTAGCAAGCACTTCCCTAACCTTCCTCCTCTTAGTCACACCCACCGACACCCACTCTGCTCCTCGCTATAAATATTCAGAGTTAAGACCAGCCTCTCTCCTACTGCAATAGTCTTGAGCTCTTTACTATTGCAGCAAGTGTCTGAGAAACTGTTATTTAACAAAGCAAGGACAGAGTGGAGTGACTGAGGGGAAACCGGCGGAAAGGACGCGGTGGGTAGAGGGGGGCCGACTATGTGATTTCAAAACTCACTTGGTTCAGCCTCTGAGTCCTGTGGCTGTCCCTGCCCCTCTCACCTAGATGCCTGCAACAGTCCCAGCTCCCTGGTTCAGGTCTCACCACCCCCCACCCCTCCACTCTGCAGCCTGGGGAACTTCCAAAGCCCTGACCTGACCTCGTCCTTCCCGAGGGCCCCCAGCCCACAGGCAACCCAGCTCCTCAGCCTGCGAGGGAAGCCCCGAACCTCAGAGCCTGTAATGAGTTTTATTTTCCATCCTCTAGCAGCCGCACACCTCATTCCCTCTGCTTCTGCCACTCCCACAGAATTGTGCATCCGAATCCTACTCATTTCTCTAGGCCCGCCCCTCACCTCCTCTGAGAAGCCCTCCCTGGTTCTCTGCACCTGAGCTCCTCATCTCCCTCCTTAGCAGGGTTGGTTCTCCCCAACAGGTGGACCCATCAGCTTCCTTGAGGGCAGGGGCCATCCGCGGCACCCCCTCCTCTGAGTCCAAGCCATGGGACAGGCTGCTACTCAGCCATCTTAGATGATGTGGAGATAGGGGACTGGCCAGCACAGGCTCTCTTGATCCTTCTTGGCTAGGGAAGGAGGGGACATGGCCCTGGATTTGTGGCCAACATCACTGAAGCCTGGGATGTCAAAACTTCTACAGTTCATGCAGTGCAGTGCTCAGGAGTCAG
Source organism: Taxidea taxus jeffersonii (assembly GCA_003697995.1). Classification (NCBI taxonomy): domain Eukaryota; kingdom Metazoa; phylum Chordata; class Mammalia; order Carnivora; family Mustelidae; genus Taxidea; species Taxidea taxus. Next base: position 41,086 of record RCUC01151137.1, read on the forward strand.
GTTCTGGGGCCAAAACACCTGGGTTCAAGTCCTGGTTCCACCATTTTGCAGCTAAGTGACCTTGGGCAAGTTACTTGGCCTCTCTGTGTTCTGCTTCCCCCTCTGCAAGGCGGGATAACAGCAGGGTTGTTGTCAGCATAAAACAAGCTAACACACATGTAAGGAACACTGAGTTCGGCACTTGGCACAGAGCTGGGCCCTACAGAGCTACCAGCTGTGATCATTACAACCAGACTCAAATCAAGTGGCATCTGTGTGACCTTGGACAAGTCGGTTAATGCCTGCGCCATCAACGTGCTGGTCTCTCTTTTGCTCTCTCTCTCTCACACACACACATTCTGTGTGTTCATGGCGTTTACTGTCTTCCCTCCTCCTGGCAGACCTGAATGGAAGCCCTATCGGGGTAGAAAGTTCACTAGTGAAGCACCAGCTCTCAGCAAACTGCTTGGCAGATAACAGGTACTCGATGAATATTTTCCAAGTAAATGAGCAGATATGGGCTTTCTTCATTGATTGAATGGGTAACAATAATCCCCCGGTCTCACAGGGCTGCTCTCAGCAGTAACACAGGAAAAGAACCAAGGCAGTTTCCTCCAAGGAGCAGGAGGGCCAGGGGCCGTTATCTTAGGAGTGGACACGAGGGGGCAGCACAGGACCAAGTCACTTAGGCCACACCTAGCCCCTGTCCCAGGGAGCTGAAAGAGGGACTTCCTGAGAGAAGCTGGACACCCCCCCCATGCCCAGGCTATCAGAGACCCTCTCACAGGTCTATTCACACGCATCACTCCTTCCTTCACCAAGCCTTGACTGGGTCACAGAAAGGTGGACGCCCACAGCCTAGAGAGGAGACAGTCTCTGCACAAGCAGTAATTAAAGTAATGACTTTAATTCAAGTAATTAAAACCAACAATGTGTGCTCTGAAGGCAGCATGCAGGATGCTTCGAACACAATGACGCTGTGTTTCAGGCCGAGGTGTGCCGAAAAAGAATTAAGCAGGTAAAGAGCAAAGACGGTGAGGGCTGTCAGGCAAGGATACCCTGTGCAAAGGCTCTGGGGCAGGAAAAAGCAGAGCTCTTTAATCTTCAGTGCAGAGAAAGGAAGAGACTCCCTGAGGTCTCACAATGAGAGACAGAGCCAGGGCTGGAGCCCAGGCCTTCTGGCTCCCAGTCTAGGGATCCTTCCCTCGCCCCTAGTTTCCCTTCCAACAAACTTCATCTTTGATGCCACAGCAACAGCTGCACTGGAGGCAGAGGAATTTTGACTCTGATTCTGCCCAGCCCAACTTCCCTAGTACAGAAGCTGATAAGAGATCTTCATTCTGATGTCTGGACTAAGACAATGACCAAACTCCTGCAGCAGATTGGCTGATAAGAGCCTATATTTGGGGAAAGGGGCAGCCCTCTCTGTGATCATGGGTCAGTAGCCCTCGGCCAGGGCAAGGGGACAGCTGGGGGCTGGCAGAGCTGAGCTCAGTGCCTCCTAGAGGGGTGAGGGCATCACCTCAGGGTCAGAGATGCTTGGGAAGTGCCAGCTAAGACTGACCCTCCTTTAGATTAGCATTCCTGGGAGACTTGGCCGGGGACAGGGCGACCCCGCTTTATTGGTTGGTATAGATAAGGTTGTACTGGAAACAAAACAATTCCTAAACCCAAGAGGCTTAAAGCCACAAAGATGTATCACTCCCTCATACAGAGCCCACCTTTGGAGCAGGCAGGACCTCATGTCAACTCCGCACAGCCTCCCTTGCATGTAAACATGGGAAGAGAGCTAGGGAAGCGGAGCACCTGTGGTTAAATGCCTCCACCTGGTGGGCACAGCAAGGCATATGGCCATGCCCAGTGTCCAAGGTCCTGGTCCCGGGGAACCATCCCGTGGGCCAGAAGAGGAGACCTAAGCCGAGAAGCACTCATGTCCAGCCACCGGCAGCAGGATGGATGGTCGGGGGTGCCTGGGAAGCCACAGCTGGGGTCAGCCCTCACTTAGGGGAACATTCCAGAACAACCTGCCATGGGCAGTCCTGTCATTTACTGAGCACTGTCATCCCAGTGCCCCAGGGGCATCCTGATATTTAATCCCACAACCACGCCATCGGTGGGTACTAATGTTCTCTCCCATTTTACAGACAAGGAAGCCGAGTTCCAGAGCTCTTTAAGCAACTTGGCCAAGTGTAGGATGCCAGAGCGAAACGTCACAGCCAGGCCTCCAGCCTGCAAAAGGATTCTGTAGGGAACAGTGTCCCTAACAAGTGAGATTCTGAATAGAAGATGGGTGGAGAAGGTATTTAAGACATTTTTTTCTGTCACAGGATATAAGTCTTAAGTCTTATCTTTTCTCTCAGAGAGATTTCAGTAAGGATTTATGTGGCTTTCAGTGCCTTTTTACATTTTGAAAATGTTCTAACCCATTGGATGGTTGAGACAATACCCCCTTCACTGAGCAGACCTCTGTGTGCGCGCGTATCTGTCTGTCTTCGTCTCTCCTTCTCCACACACATACACCCTTCACTTTTGCCAAGCCACCCAAAAGGAAGGTGGGACATCATGATACTTCATCCCCAAACAGCTCAGGGTGCATCTCCCCAGAAGGAGGACACTCCCCTCCACTGTCCCATGCCAGTGCCACATCAACGATAACCAACATTAACGAGGCAACACCACCCAACATTGCCCAAAGTCCCTGCTCACATTTCCCTAGGGGCCTCCCACATGTGCTTTGTGGCTGTTTTTCCTAGTCCGTGATCCGGTCAAGCGTCGTGTGTGGCCTTGGGCCCCGATGTCCCTCCCACTCTGTTCCTCATGATACTAGACCCTTTGAAGAACCCAGGCCAGACGTCCTGCAGACTGTCCCACGGGATTCCCATGCTAGCCTCAGGCCAAGCGTCTCCAGCAAGAGCGGTAACTCAGCCGGGCCAAGGTCCAGCCTGTTAGGTTTAGCCAACACCTCCCACCCTGCGGCCCTTGCCCGCACTGACGATTCTCACCTCAGTTCCTTATTGTGCAGGTTACGATATGCTCATCTTCTGATTCTCCAGACAGACCAAGAAGACTCGGTTTCTTGGGGATGCAGCACGACCTGAGCCTGGAGTCAGGCGTTCAGTGCTCTCCGGGTCCCACTGATGACAGGTGCAGGGAGAGTGGGCAGGTGCAGTGGGACAGGGGAGGCTGGCAGCAGCCCGAGCACCATCACTAAATGGCTGTGGGGTCCAAGGGAGACCTTGAAACGGCAACATCAGCTTGCCTGGGAGACGACTGGAAATGCAGGTTCATTCATGAGTCAGAATCCGTAGCCAGCAAGGTCCCCCGGGGATCTGATGTGCCCAGGACTGTCTGAGCAGGGACTGGAGGAGCACCCTGAGCCTCTCTGAGCTCCAGCCTGCCCAGGGGAGACCATGGGTCTGGCTTTGTCAGCTGCCCATGGGAGAAGGCAGTGATGGTGGTCATGACCACCACCTCTAAGGACGCGAAATGAGCTCAGACATTTCACCAAGATTTCTGAATGGCAAGTTTGTGACGAATAAGACCAGAGTTTGCCAAAGGAGGGCTCTGGGAGGTGGGGAAGGAGCCTCAATCAGAAATTTTATTTTCTTGGGGACCAAACAAACTTTCTCCCTAAAGTTCCTCTCCTACAGAAAGAGAGTGGGACAGGCACCAGCAGAAGGGTGGTGGTGGGGACTGGGAGGGAACAGGGCAGGGCTGGGCGGGGCAGAGGCTGCCCTCAGCTTGGGGCCTCTCCAGCCTGGTGTTTTATCTGCAGTCCATATGCCACACTGTCCTTCTGTTTTAGAACGTATCCATAGGTTCAAAGATGTCTTGAGTTGCCATCAGAAGAGAATAAGCTTCCTACGCATCGCCCCATGTCCCCGATCCCATGGCGCAGCCTCAGGATCCAGCAGTGGGTGGAGTCTGTGAAGCCGGCATGCTGAAGTCAAGGGCACACCTGCCGCCCACAGCAGCAGAGGGCCGGGGAGACTCAGCATTGTCCAGAGTCCCAGCTCAGGATGATCTCTCCCTGCATGGTCCTCACCTGTGTCCAGCGCTTGACTTTGCAAAGGTCTCACTTCCCACCACCCCTCCCAGCAGGTTTTATACAAGCCCTGTGGGCCCTGCAGGGGTATGAACATCCCCATCCTACAGACAAGAAAACTAAGGCTAAGAGAAGTAGAACAACTCACCCAAGATGACGTAGGAAGTCACGGGCAGACGCCATGTGGCACAGACTCAGGTGTTCTCGTTCCCAGACCAACGAATCTTCCGCTGGCCTGTCCCAGAGCTCTCGTCCCTTCCCCCCGCAGGGTCCAGGCAAAGGGCTCACAGGCTCCCCTCCTGTTACCAGGGGCGGAGAGAAGCCGGTTCCCTCCTGCCTGCCACAGGGCGGTCCCAGCCACAGGCGCGGAGGCTTTTGGGTAGTGGAGCCAGGTGAGGGGGCTGCTGGGAGATCTGTCAGCTCTCAGAGCAAGGCAGCGGCAGACGTGCCCATTTCCAGGAGGTGTTAGGTAAAGGGTACTTTCTTTTTTTCTTTGTTTTTTTTAAATTATTTTAGAAACTTGTAATGATTTTTAAATTTATTTATTTGACACAGAGAGAGAGAGATCACAAGTAGGCAGAAAGGCAGGTCGGGGTGGGATGGGGAAGCAGGCTCCCCGCTGAGCAGAGAGCCCGATGCAGGGCTCGATCCCAGGACCCTGAGATCATGACCTGAGCCGAAGGCAGAAACTCAACCAACTGAGCCACCCAGGTGCCCCAAAGGGTACTTTCTCACAATCTGAGCTACCCTGACCCATGAAATAGTGAGCTTCCCATCTGGGAGCAGTCCAAGCACAGGCTGGCTGGCCTTGTTCTCCCACCCGGATGCCGAAAAGGGTCTCAGGTCAAGCACCATGTTGAACCTCTGAAGCCCCTTCCATTAGGAAGGTGAAGCAAGCCTCAGTGCTTTGATCCTTGCCATCATTTTCAGCTCCCCCATGAGGGGCGATGGAGGCCCTCGAGTCAAAGGCCGTATATGCATGTCCCCACATGGTAGAGACAGCAGTGGTCTTCTGGGGAGGAGAGGACCACAGAGCTAGAAATCAAGAGACCTCCTTCCAATCCCATAACTTTGTGGATGCTGTGTGTCATTGAGCAAGTCACTGAACCTCTCTGAGGTTCCCTTCCTCAATTCCCTTCCAGGGAGGGTTAATATTGCTCTTCCTATCCCAGAGGACTGGCTTTGGAAACCACTCAAGAAATGGACAAGCAATCAGATTTTCAAAAAGACTCTCTGCTGTCTAGAAGACCTTAGAATACTATTACCCCATTTTTCAGATGCAAAAACCAAGGCCCAGAGAAAAAGCAGCAGCTTGCCAAGGTCGCACAGCATGTCAGAGACAAACTCGGGACTTGAACCCGGGATTCCCAGTTGCAGTGTGGAGCTTTCTCCCTCACAAGACCCCATGAGCAGGGTCACTGAAGAAAGGGAGGCTCTCCTCTCCCCTGGGGATGTGTCCCTTTGCCAGTAAATGGTTTAGGAGCCCATTGTGGCCTTGCAGCAGGAGTTAACCTAACTGAACAGGTAGACGCTGGCTATCTTTCCCCTTCCTAGAATGGCAGGGTGTCTCTTCTGGAAGACCTCATGGCTCTGAGGCCCACACTCAGGCCAGATAAAAAAGATTTCCCCAATACCTTGCCATACGAAGGCTGGGGACCACAGCCATCACCCCAATCTGTGTAATGTGTCTCAGTTCACAAAGTGCTGGGTGACCTTGGGGAAGTCCCTGCCATCCATCAGTTTTCTCCAGCTGTAAGTTGAACCAGAGATTGGGGTCAATCTCTGATTCCCTTTGGCTCAGAATCAGCTCTAGTGTATACAGCAAAAATGAAGACTTAATTTTTTTCTTAAACCGGACAGATTAAAATATTTGGCTCTGTGGCAGCTTTGTTCTCTGTTCAGCCCCCCTTGGCTCTAAAAACCAAGCATGCTCCCAGGCCTGAGGCCTCCTCTGGGCCCCCCCCCCCTCTCTGCACCAGGCCAGATACGGCCCCAGGCACATCTGCTTCCACTCAGAGTCCTCAGCCCAATGCTCTGCCAAGGACTTGGCCCACAGCCTCCCTGGGTCTCAGGGGCCTGGAGAGACGGCTGGGACCCAATTATGGAAGAGACAAAGGCCTGACAGGGCAGCACTTGCAATTCTCACAAGGCCCTCCCCACTCCCCCCCAAACCAGCAGCCAGGCCTGCCCTCGGCTCAGACCCAGGCAGCCAGCCGGGGCAGCCGCTGAGTGACTGGGGGTCAGCTCGTGGGGACAAGGAGATGCTAAGATAGGCCTCGAGTGGTTTACTCAGACACTGACTCTTGGGGCCAAGGGGCAGGGAAGGAGGGCAGGACCCAGAGGTCTGGTGCAGGCCTGGGGTGCTAGAGCGAGGACTGAGGGGCGGCCTGGGCCTGGTGGTGGATGAGGGCATTGGCTTCAGTGTTAGATGGAACTGAATTCAAATCTCTGAGATCTCAGATCTCAAATCTAAGACCTCAGGCACACCCTTCACCCTCTCTGTTTCCTCATCTGTAAAACAGGATGGTGATGTCACCAAGTCATACAGCCACAGTGAGCCCTGAATAAGCCAAGATACACAAAATATCTTACACATAGTACAAGCCAAGGGAATCGCAGTTGCTATTATTACTTCTAGTACTAGTTTTGACATTGACATTGCAGAGGATGAAGGTCCCAGTTCAACATCGCGCTTCTAACACGCTGCTCCAAATGGTGAGTTGGGCAGGCTTGCCCCTTAGGCTGCAACACAGGGGGGCGGAACAGGAGGGCCCACAGGGACTCAGTGGGTAAAATCAGAGCTGGGAGGCAGAGGCTGGCCTGTTCCACTGATGTGCCCCCACCCAGTGGCCTCAGCCCACCGACCCCATATGGGTTCAGGACCCGCAGGCTCTGATCTTTCAGTTCTGAAACTCCAGAGGTCCTCCCTCACAGGGCAGCCTTTAAGCTATTTTAAGAGTGAAGGACAGTGGACCAAAGCTTGTGAATCCCCTGGGGCAGAATGGCCTGACCCGAAGGGCAGTGCATTGTGACTTCCAGCGGGGGTGTGGCCGCAAGCGTTCAGCCCATCTGTGAACCTCATTCCTAATGGCAAGGGCAGCCTTGGGGCTCAGGCTAAGTGTGGGAGCCACCTTCTGTAGGACCCCCCCCCTGGGATGTGGCAGCTCAGGGAAGGGGACCGACCTCCCAGAAGCACAGTGTAACATGTTTTCCTTTCTCCAAGAATGCAGCCCTGATGGGTTATTAGTTGGTACACAAATATTTTGAGCCGTTTCTATGTGCCAAGCCCTGGGCTGAGCCTGAGGGCACAAAGGGCACACAGCCGTGGTCACTGCCCCCCGCCAAGCCCTGCGACACCACACATACACACACACACAGACACACACACACACGAGGATTACAGGTTGTGTTGGGAGCTGTGAAGGAAGCAGACCAGGGCTTTCCCAAAAAGAACTGGGGGGAGGACTGTTGCCTGCCCACTCCCAGGATGGTCAGGGGAAGGTATCCAAGGAAAAAGCAGAGTATAAGAAGATACTAGACAGAAAATAGAGCTACCTTATGACCCAGCAATTGCACTACTGGGTATTTATCCTAAAGATACAAACGTAGTGATCCGAAGGGGCACGTGTACCCGAATGTTTATAGCAGCAATGTCCACAATAGCCAAGTTATGGAAAGAACCTAGATGTCCATCAACAGATGAATGGATAAAGAAGATGTGGTATATATATACGATGGAATACTATGCAGCCATCAAAAGAAATGAAATCTTACCATTTGCGACGACATGGATGGAACTAGAGCGTATTATGCTTAG